>JAHZNI010002634.1:0-15940 GCA_027744415.1 Seira ritae
GCAAAGTTCTTTCAAGCTAAAGCCACGGTTCGTTTTCCTAAGAAAAGCAGTTCAGTTCATGTCTCCGTGATTTCGAAGGAGCATCAGAAGAGAGAAGGAATATTGTAAAGTAAAATGCTTAAATGGACAGAATGCGAATGTGTGAATTTCATGAAGCGGAACACCCTCTTCTTCTTTTTCTACCTTCGTGTTTCAAAAATGGTCATGGGATATTTAAAATGTGAGTGAGTTACTACCAGCTCATGGCTTTCCTTCCACTTCCAGTGGAATGCAATATTATGCGATGTGAGTTTGCTTTGGCCTGGGAATAATGGAAATTCAAGTTGACTTTTTAAAAATGATAAAAAAAGGCGAGAGGATGAGGATGAGTCTACACCGAAACGAGTGAATGGAAGGATGAACATCATATCACAGCGCAATCACAAAAATCATCTTTTTTTCTCCTCGTCCTCTTCTTCTTCTTTAATGTTACATTAAAGCGTGTGTTGAGTAATGCTCCCGAACTAATAATAAATTTGAAAAATATAGAAAGCTTTAGATCATTCTAATGCTTTCCGAACAAGGAGAAACTGTTTCCTTCCATTCCATATTTTTTTCCAGAAGAGCACATCCCAAAATGGACTTGTTTAATTTACTCATTGGGATTTTTTTCGGGTGTGATGTGGAGGAAGATGGAAAAGAACTGCTTAAAAGCCTATTTTCTTTTTAAAAAAGCTTTAATGCATCGAGTTCAAGAGAAGCGCCAAGGAGAGCTCACAGGAAGACGCTATAGAGCATCCGATGATAATAACAATAAAATGCCATTAAGGAAAGGGTAAAAATAGACCACGTCGTAGTATACGATACCTTTTATATCTTTCTGCTCCTTCGTCAAATCGTCATCGTCTTTCATTGTTGAAATACAGATCGAAGTATTTTTTAAAGCTTCAAGGTGCTCTTTTGCTCTTCCTTTCTTCTTGTTTGTTGTTCTTTCGTGGGAGTAAAGTGGCGATTTGATGTTTTCCAGAGGAGATGAAACGTAAAAGTTTGTTCGTGATGTGATGCTTGTTCTGTTCATGGAAAATCTGGAATTGGCTATGCTCCCAAAAGGAAACTAAAATGTCGGCTCATACAAACGCAAGAAGAAACAGCGAAGAATGATAATCCATATAATCCGCATGTATCACTCCTCTTTTTCCATACAAACAGCACATGCTAAGAAACGGAAACTCAATTGAGCTGAAAAAAATTAAGAGTGGCTCATCCATTCACTGCTTCCACTTAAGTCAATTCAACGGGGCAGCTTGTTCAAACAGAGTAAATATATTTTTTTCTTTCTCACAAAAAAAGAGAAATGCCTCCTTATTTGGATTTCTTCAACTTCGATTGCACAACTGCTCATCCTCATCCTGCGTATGACCGACCGTCTCTGTCCATTTTCGTTTTCAAATTCATACCTTAAGGATGGACGGCTTCTAATCTAGTCTAGTGATGCAGATTGTAACTGCAGCAGTAGAGATAATCCGTTATGATATGACCCGGATGATGATGATTATCATCATCTTATTCTGGCACGATTTGTATTTCTGTACCCAATGCAGATCCAGCCCAGAAAGATTATTATCACTCCATTTCACTTTCAGTTTCCACGATTCAAATTATCCGAGCCCAAAACCACATCCCATGAAAAAAATTGTAATTTATTACGGTTTGGGAGGACTTTTCAATTTTTAAATATTCATAAAGCATTGAAGCAAGGAAATGGGTGTAGTTCAATTAAAAGTGGAATGATTTTGTCATCATAAAGCTCAGTTTCAACAACATTTATGTAGCCTATCTCATCTTCTATCTTTTCCCCATCTCATCTTTTTCCTTCTTAGTTCTGCCTTTTTGGTTTGGTATTGCTGGAAAAAACAAAAAAGATAATATCTCTGCTTTATATCATTTTCCATTTGGTGTTTATTATCGTTAAATATTCCATGATTCATTTCAATTCAAATGAGCACACAACAGGTTATACGATACAAAGTTAAATGTGTTTGAACACTGGCATTTGCCTTGTCGGCAAACTTTTTTTCCCGGAGAGGATGATATCGCGGAGAGGACAAAGGGTGTCCATAATGCATTCCTATTTGCCCACTGTCTTTAAAGGAGTGTTTTAAATAAAAATACAGACATTGAAATAGAAAAAAATAACAATAATTTCGAGAGGGAGGCTTGAAAAATGCAAATTGGAAGAATACCTTTGAATCCTTTTAAGGCAACTCTTTAAATTATCCTCGAATGAATGCGCTCTGCCTGTGTGAACAAATCAATGTTACTCGTGAAAAAATTGTTATTATCTAATTCTGAACGACTAATTCATATACACATGGGGTCTCCTAACATCATATTACAATTTCACAATTGTTAAAATAAAAACAAAATATTTTATGGAACTGATTGAAGCAAAAAAATTCAGACGGATCTTTTCCTTTTTGGAAAAAAGCCGGTTTGCTCAGGAGTTATGCTTTCATATTGAAATTGAGAAAGGAAAAACTTGTTGGATTACTTTTACTTACCCACTGACTCAAAAAAAAATATATGTGATGGTTTATCTCCTCAAGTTGAGCACTTTTTGCCCATTGGAGCGGAACAAGGGAGACCGAAACGGAAGCGTAAAAATATGAACAATTTCATATATTTTATTATCATGTTCATAATTTTTTTATATCGTTGATAATTATCGTAAAGAAAACACGTTGTATTATCTAAACATGTACCTATGTACATTGTACATACGTATTGTTTTTCCCGGAGAGTGGATAATGAAGCAAAAATACAAGCATTAAATTAGAAAAGTGAAATTGTGGAAAGAAATTGTACATGTTTTCGAGACGTGACTTCGCCTTCACAAAAGGAATGCCGGTACTCAGTACTCACATATTATTTAATATCGGTATAGTATGGTCTGATGGATGATGGAAACGGAATGAGAAAAAAAATACTTTTTCTCTGTTTTCGCCGATGGTAGAGCAGAGCATAGAATGAAACCAGTATTTCTTGATTTCCATCCATTCCACCGAAGCTTCACAAATTTTCTAGAGGAAATCTAATAATTTCTTGTTTTTGCGCCGGGAGCCTCTTGAGAGAAAAAACTGGTCTGACAATGAATCCAGGGCTGGATGGATGGAGAGAAATGAAGACCTTGGCCTTCTTCCGTTAAAGATTGATGAAAGTTGAAGCATGAAAATAATCTCGAATCCGCAAAAAATACTTATTTATGCATTATATTCTTCCTCCAGCGACTGGATTGGATTAATGGAGGCATGAAGAAATTAGGATTAATTGATAAAATACCTAGTTTTTCGATACCAGAACCAGCCTGATGATGATGATACTCATCATCACATCAGATATTGATGCATGGTGAAACGGCAGAAGAGCAGGATGCGATAATGCATGCGGGTTGTTGTTGTTTTCTATATTGCGGGTCTTCTTCCATATATTTTTACGAAATGGTAACCCATAAATTATCCAATTTTTCCCTGCAGTAAATTATTTTCCATCATTAAGAAAGCGTACGTGTTGCTGGTTAGTTGGCTTTTTCTGGTGATGGTGGTGGTGGTGATGAGAATCGTTATTGAATTGAATGGTAGTTTTAAATTGCAATGATTGGTGTACTTAAGTCATTACTTCTATTTACTACTACCACTTTTTGGACGAGAGAACTCCGACCATGCAAGCATAAAGCATGTCCATCCATCGCAATCGCGATCCATTCCTTTTGTTTTTTTTTCATTTCAAATTCAGAGGCGACGTGTCTAATTTAAAGCTACTGAAGAAGAACCTTTTGCAGATGTTTTCTCTTGTTTTTAGAAATATGTGCGCTCATTTATGTCATTTTTCTAAAATTATGGAGTTGTTTCTCCAAGTTGGTCCATCCGCTTTTTCAAGTAGCTGTTCTGAAAAATAAAAATGAATAGCTATTCACAATTTACAATCCACATTTGAGCCTTGTTTACAAGCGTAAATCTAGTGGAAACTATTATGAAGACGTGAAGGCAGGATTTGTTTTTTATTTCTTTCTTCTCGGATTGTATCGTAGTAAGTAGTATCGCGGATGATGAAATTTGAAAAGGTGTGTGTGTTTCTTCTCACGTCACGTCCGTAAAAAGAGCTTTAGGTAGTTTTCAATGGAATGGGTATATAAAAAAGGTGTGATTTGCTTTGTAACTATTTTGGAAAAACCTCAGCCAAGCCAAAGCCAGTCTAGTCTACTCACAGAAGATCGGCTTTAGAAAGATTGAATTCAAAGGGGCAGATGATGATATTATGATGATGATCATGGTTTGTTTGGTTTCAGTTCACGTTTCACACACACACACATAAATGAAGAATATACCTTTTTGAAAATAAAGAAGAAAAAATACAAGAAGCGTAAATTATTTAAAGAGCGAAAATAATCTTTGGAAAAGGCACTTCTGTTCTTGTGGGTTTTTTAATGCAGTGATGATATTGATGGATAAAAAAATAGATTTTTTGTTGATGTTGTTGTAATGTTTTAAAATGGATCAGGGGATTTTTTTCGAAACAAAATTATTAAGTTTCTCGTTTCTCTAAATTGAGCTCAAGGAAAATGAAACGACACGACACGACTTGGAGAAACAGGAGTTTTGAGTAGGTATATGATCTAAGGTATTTACTCATCTCTTCAAGTTTCAATTTCATCTTCATCCCCTTTCCACCACCTTCCCCATTTTCCTAGAGCGTGAGTGAGTCACAAAAACAAGTTCATGATGATGATGATGGTGGTGGAGAGAAAGGGAATGTCCCTGAAGGAAAAAATAGGACTTCTTGGGAAAGAGCTTTTTAAGCTGTGGTTTCAAAACAAATTGTTGAAATCAGTATTATGGTTACTTTTCTTGTTCATCATCATCTACTACTTCTGAACAAGATGAGAGAAAGACATGAGCAACAACACCTTTCGTGAGTGAGTGAAGTCTCCTCAGCTCGGAATTTTTCGTTTTCCATTCCAGAAGCTTTTTATTTAGCCAAACCAAACCACAAAACAAGAACAGCAATCAAAAAAGTTTTTGTCCCTGTCGCGTCGCCGTCTTCTTCTTCTCCGACGCTTTCTTTCTTTCTTCTTTTCTATTTCTATTGATCACATTCGTCTTGTTTGTCCTGTCTGATTTTCCTTATGAACCATTTCATTTCAGAAGTGTATATTTTTTACTCTCGAGTCTTGAGATAATGTCATTTTTACTTGTTATTGTTACAGTTTAATATTTTTAGTGACGCTCAACGCTCAGGGTTCCAAGGAGCTATCATTTTTCTCTGATGTCCTTTCATATATTTTTTAAAATCCATATCAGTTGGAGTAGATAGATGGGTAAAGAAGCAGCTGTCCCATATATCCCTCTTCGTCTGTCTGATTATCCTACAACTCCGCTCGTCAGCGTCATCATTATGATTGTTTAGAGACGAGTATGACTAGTGTCATGTTGTTAGTTTCGGCTTACACATCCTCTCATTTTCTTTTTCCCTTTTCTCTCCCTCACACGCTTTTTCATTATTATTATTATGGGTTTTGATAACCTCAAGACAGATGCCTACGTAATAATGTGCATACCTGCCTATGCCTATAATATCCTTCCTCCTCTTCATCATCCGAAAGCAAATAACTTTGGATCGGTTCAGTCCCTCCGTTCGATCAAACTTGTTTTTTGTTGTGGCATCGCATCACTCTCGCATGGCATCCCATCATTATCCATGTTTCCTTCCAGTTTGACAATAATATTACTTTTTAAAGAGGATTTATTACTTCAACCCTTTTTTGAATATTATTTCCTTCCCATAATACTTGTACTTATGTACAACATCGCTCGTCTTCATCTTCCTTCGATACCGAGTGAAGTCAAGTCATAGCCACCGCTTTCTACCTGAGTATTTTTGATCACCTCTCTCTCTTACATTTTATTCGCTTGAGACGAGACTTTTTGATATTGTAATCAAAAGGAAAAACATTCCATTTTCAATTTTTCAATATAATGTCATGCTTATACCTTTAATCTTTTTCTTCCTTTCTGAAGACGATCGAATCCATTCCCTAGACTCCAACCCTATAGCTCACAACGACGTACAGAGCTGGAGTACATACACTTTAGACTTTAGACAGGCATGGAATTCAAATTCTTCTTTAATAATCCATAATGACGATATCTATCTTCATGAGGGAAATAAGCCTTTCCTTTTATGGCTTACCTTTTTTGATTCTGTCAATGTAATAAATTTTAAAAATGCCATCTTCCCATTCTCATATTATCGTCGTGTCGTGGTTTGGATTGAAATGATGATGATAGAACGATACAAGAGTCTTCTTCTACTCGTCAGAGTGGATCTGTGGATCACAAAAAAAGAATATTATTACTTTTTTAAATCTTCTCTTTCTTTTCAATCCATTTATGTTGACGCTTCCAGTACAAATAAGGCTTCTGTCTGTTTGTCTCTCATCTCACCCTGACAGTTTCGATGTCTTTCACCTTTTTGGTGCACGGAACGAAATCTAAAAGCCACGTCTAAAACAGCCGATCCATATATTTTTTACGCCATACCATACCTATCCCTTATCTCTGATTCTTTTGCACACATTTTTAATACACGAACGAGCATGTCATCATCATCATCCATATTTTTTTTGAAGTTTCAAAGAGATGGATTGAAAAGGCCAAAAAGGATCTATTTTTGTCGTGCTCTTCAGGAGAAAAGAAAAAGTAAGGAAGCAGTGCATTAAATAAATAGGCAGTAGTAGCCTTTTTGTTCGTTCGAGAGAAACCCACTAGAAGTGAAAAGTATCCATTTCTTCAACCTTCATGAGAAAAGATCAAAAGCCTCTCGAAAAATGTAAAGTCTTTTGATTCTGATCCTGCAACTTCCCGTTTTAATTGTGACATATTCTTTTGTGTCATGAGATACAGATACAAAATATGATATTACCTATGTGATTCTTTGATCAAGCGGATTGAGCCAAGCTTGAAAGTAAAGTTTGGCTGTGGCAAAACGACTAATGTAATGCGTAATAGTGATCCTCTCTAAACAATAGAGCAAACAAAAATATGAAGTTCATAATGCATAAAGACTTTTTCCTAGCCTTTTGTACGTAGCCTTTGCCTAATAACAAAGTCATTTGTATTTGTATGATTTCTCCAAATGCCATACATACTTGAGGTGCCATCAGGTATTCATCTTCGGGTCCACTCTATTTTGTGGGACACAATCGTCGGTAGTCGTTTATGAAACGACGGATTTTTTACGCTTACAATAGATTTCGATGTCTCAGATCAAGTACAATGTTATGCGAAAAATGCATAAGGTAAGCTGTTAGATCAAAAATTGAAATGTTACGTACTTGATACAATAGATTTATACATCTAATCCTCGGAAAAATCTTTTTCATTTGACCAATGAACCATGTCGATTTAAAAAAAACTATATTTTTGGCTCGAGCACGCCGCTAAAAGCCCATTTATTAAACCAGGCTGGACCATCTGGAAAAAATAGTGTTTTCAAAGTTGCATAAGTTCATAACATTTCATCATCTTCTATTATTAAGTCTAAAGAAAGATGATTCATTGTTGCTATTTTCAAAAGACTGGTTTGATGATCTTGGGTCGGCCGGGTCTAGTTTTGGTTTGGGCTTGGCTTGAGTATTTTCCGACTCTGATTGTGAGGGAAGTCTCCGGCGGATGTGTAATTCATTCCGACACTACTGGTTTAGTGAGAAAAAGGCTCTCACATGGACTTGGAATGAATGAAAGGGAGGGATGGATAGTTCATAATTATGTACATAATATCATACAATCACACACCACCACCGCAGCTACAGACAGGACAGGATTATATGTTTCTGTCATTGTTGGCTATAATTGAATCGAGGAAAGGAAACAAGGTCTGATTGTGATGCGAGGTGAAAAAGGAAATGACACTTTTTATATATTTTTTTTATTCCATTTAAAAAAGAATATATAAAAGGGCTCGGGCCGGGTTGTTAGTTGTTGGATAAGCACACATTGAGAAACAGGAAAAGGCCTTTCAAAACATGAGAAAAATATACACTTCAGCTTGCTCAGCTCCAGGAAAATAGTTATTTTTTCGCCCTTTGATATAAATAATTTTTTTGTTGGTGATGTTATGATGATGAGATTCAATGTTTGTAAAGAATTGAAGTGTAACTTTGTATCGGTAGAAGTTTGCTAGGTCTTCTCGAAGCAAAAAGAAGTTATTTTGATTTGTAACGTTTCCTGAGAATCGAACCCATTGATTGAATCCACCGTGTTTTTCTCATCAAACGTCAACCATTCAATTGAAGACGAAGGAATGAAACCGAAGATGAAGATGAATAACTTATTTTTTAATTCTCTGATGCAAAGTTGAGTGACAGAAAATGATGCTGTGCTCATTTCAATTCTCATCTCTCTGAAGTATTCTTTCAATTAGCCGTGTCGAATCCAAGAAATAAGAGTATAAGATTATTCTAACATGATCTTGATGTGTAGCGAATGGATAAAGAATGAACGAAGGGAAATTATGATCATGAAAAATGACCGTCTTTTTTGCCTGGAGGATTGCAAATTTATAAATCCTTTCATTTTTTGGCAAGTGTCATCAACCCCGAGAGAATATTCGAAGGAATAGGAATTTCTTCTTGAATAAAGATGAGCCGTCAAAATAGATCTTTGCATACTTAGGTAACTCGAAATGACCGACCAGCACAGAGGCACCTTGATATGATGGGATGGGACAAACAAGCAAAAAGCCCATGTTATTTTTTTACGCTCATTGCACACAAGTCAAATCAAATTGAAATGATTGAAAAATTTGACGAGTCATCGTTATCCCATCGCTTTTATTACATGCATAGCAGTGAGTATTGTGGATCCTTTCAAGCCGAAAAAAATTAAGATGAGTCATTGACATAAACCGAAATTGTATTTTTTTCTCGGTGAATGTGATATGACATGACTGTTTAATTGTCCATATCCTTCTAAGGAGATAATATGGAAGGATGATGAGTATGCTAGTTTTCATTGTCAGGCAGTGGCAGACACAAAAAAATTGGTACTCCGTTTCGGATTATTTAGCTCGTAGGCATTCGTCTGGTATGACCAGCAAATCATAAAAGACGACATATAGGAAATTGAGATTTGGTAGCAACCAGCTTCTGTCGATGATGTCTTGTCTTGGACCTCGAATCTCGATTCAAAACACTTCGCAGACAATAGAAACTTCGCTAATGATGATCTGCCTGCTGCTGCTGTCACCTTATGCCTGCGTAAAAATTCAGAGATGTTTCATTTCATTTTTCTTTTCTACTGTGTGGATTCAATAGACAAAACATAGAGGAGTTGCATGAATGCCGCAATTATTTTACAAACCACAGCGAGCCTTGTTAGACCCCTTTCGTTTTGCTTAGTTCATGCTTTGCATGTGTGCCCTTAATTTACAACTCCTCAAAAGTATTTAGTCATTTAATTAATTAGAAAAACATTGGCCGATCGGCCTATGGTCAAAACTTCAATCAATGCAGAGGCATGGATGCATCTCCACGCAAATATTTTTCAGAGTTACTTTTACTTTTCCACAGAACAAAATTTGATTTAAAAAATCTCAGAAAGTTTGTTCCAAAGTTTGATCTCAAAAATTAGAAAATTCGATGACTACTTTTTTCTCGCGAAGTCATTAGGCAAAAAGTTCAATTTTTTAGTTTCCCCTTGTATCCAACTATAAAGTCTACAAAAAACTTTGAAGCCTCCTCAGTTTAGGGAAAATATGGCGATGGTGATGAAAAAAGGAGACAAAGTTGACTTCACTTTATTCCTTCTGTGCCCATTTTTTTTTGTCAAACTTATTATATAAGTTGGTTCGGGCTCAAGCACCCGTGAAATACAAAATTTTCTACAGGGATTGGATTGGGAAGGGATATCGTCATAATAATAATACACAATGCAATGCTATTACTATGTACTTGGTACGGTACACGTTTCCAATCCCGCGTCATCACCACTCACTACGATACTCACCAAAGACGGAAAAATAGTTATGGCAGATTAATTGTTAAAAAAAGTAAATGACCCCCTGTGTAGTCACTCACTCGACGGAGTTTTCTCCTTTTTCGGAGAGTTGTTGTGCCATAAAAAAGCTCTAAATGATTGTTAATGGAGATGACTGGAAAATATGATGAGGAGAGGAGGACAATGACAACTACGACGGTGGTGGTATATAAAATGCTCTGGCTTTGGTTCTTGGTTGGTTACTCTTGCCTCATTGATGATGATTTTTTGATGGCTTCTGCTAAGCACAAAAACATGATTTGATAATAATAATAACGAGCATGGTTAAATATGAGAGCATGCTTTTAATGAATAAGGCAGATGTTTTCATTTCCATAAGGAGGGAACATTTTCTGGGTTGGGCATGCAAGGTCTCTGCTAATGAATAAATTGGCGAGTTTTTTTCTCTCCTAATGATTTACGAATCAGCGTTATTGTCACGGGTAGGCAGTATACAATACATATATGCAATGAGTTCATAATTTTCATCGGAGAAAATGGAAAAATGACAAAAAAGGGTTCATGTTCATGAACAGAAATATACCTAGTGAATGCCGGGCCTAATGTAGTCATTTTCTAAAGTTATGAGAGCGATGATGATTATGAAGTGATGATAAATGGTGATTGGCAGTGAATGTGAATGCATCGCAGTAATAATGATTTAACACAACACAATACATACAATGCAATGCATGATCCACGATGTATTTTCCCTATCTGGTTCATTCCAGTCCATCCCGGTTTGATTTTTACGAGGGGAAAGCGGAAACACTGGAACGATAACAATGCAAGTGTGATGCATGAATCCGTCCCCAGAAAAATCCCTAAAAATGTAGTAATGATCTAATCATTCTTTAATGACATAATGATGGACATAAATGGAGCATGAAGAATCCAATGCGAGAATTTGATAACGTGACGGTAAACATTAATTTCACAGCGTGATGTCTTCCTCAAACTAGGAATATTATTTCAAAATGGATTTATTTCATCGAATTATATGTACATGGCCATTTCAATCGAGATTTGGAAAATCATGCAATTTCAGCACGATTTTGATCTTTTCGTAAAAATATATTTTGCAGCCTATTTTGTGCAGCCTAGTATGTATTCCAGTAAAAATCGCTCATTTCTTTTCCAGGCACATAATATTAATTTAAAATTGATGGGGATGGGATGATGGGGCATGTAATTATGTTTACGTTGAAAATACGTAGGTATTTGTTTTCTTGAAGGTAAAAAAGCATATCGTGTAAGCAATAAAAACTTGATGCTGAGTTTGAATTGGATTAAATTACATTTGTAAAGTGAAACAAATGAAGGTAATTTGTTTTGACTGTTCATGAATCATGAATTAAAATTCATGATGGGGCATGGGGATGATAATAGGTTATGTACGAAGGAAATATGAGATAATGTCTGTATTAAGAATTAGAAGCATGGAATTCAATATTTTTACCTGCTTCCTGGTGGCATATATATACATATGAACTGAACCCTTTTTCATCATAACTTTGTTCTCATTCTATTTCTTTTGAAATAAAAAAGAAGGTGGTGCCTTTTGGCTTACCTTATCATTAGAAAGAAAAATAGAGGCACAGATGCGCTGCGATGTAATTAGCCGTATTCGATGCGATCAAGATTACCTGGATTGGATTAGAGGATGAAGCATTCTAATCTCTTTTATTGTTTGGCATGTTTTGTAGGAGACTTTGGGGAAAAGTCGAAGAAACGTCGTTTGAGTGGTAATGAATGTGCAAGCGAAGAAAAGCTAGTCTCATGTGATGGACCCTTCAAAAAGGATCCGATTACAACCTCAGCCTCCTCTGGCAACAATGAACCTGGAGGAGGAAATAGTGGAAGTAATGGTGGGAGTGGTAGCACAAATAACAATACCACGGCGAGTAATTCTTCCTCGAGTCACAATGTTCCTGTACCTTTCTGCCAACAGTCACCGGATACGACCACCCAAACACCTCAGGTATTACAACAAACTGGGTTATAATTATTAATTTTTGGATTATGGATTTCTGATTGTGATTTTATATCTTTTCAGACTGAAATGTCACCAGCCTCCTCAGTCTGCTCAGATACGAGCTCTACAATCCTTTTCAACTCTGCGGGAAGTGTGAGTAGCGGAAACAGGTCGTTAACTTCAACACCCACTCCAACTCTTCCGTCTTCCTCAGGAACACCGTCGATTGCTTCCTCTGCATCTGCATCGTCTTCCCAGAAGATTGGCAGTTCACCTAGTCAAGGGCCCGGTGAGTTTGTGTGGCCATCTGCCCCACCACCAACTCTGCTCCCGACGCCAGCAACGTCTCCCCAGATTTGGTTGAATCCTGTGCCATTCTCTTCAAGAAGTAATAGTCTGACCTTGAATTATGTTCAGACGCCTTCGAGTTCCTCTTCAACCGGAAGTCCTATCGTTACTACAATTAGTCCCTCAACAGCAGTGATTTCAAGTTCTTCTGTACCGACGACGTCTACAGCGACACCCACAACGTCTGCTACCGCTCTTGCACCAGCGTCTACAACAACCAAGAAGACTTATCCTCATCCTTACCCTTCGAAGTCTGTCAAGAGACCTTCGTCTCCTTGTCCGAATATTGATGTTAGTAAACTTCCTCTGGAACAAAATAGGCCACCCCTTGTGCTGCCTACGAGCACTGTAACTAAAATCTCTCCAAGCCCTGCGCCCATTCTTCCTACTTTAGGGCCTACCTCTATTACTTCCACATTGCCGACTTTATCGACTGTTGTCTCCAATCCTAACTTTCTCTTTACCGTTACACCTCCTTTGGTGGCTGCAAGTAGCACGCCTACATTACCAATACTTCCACTACTTACGACAACTGGAAAGCTTCCCACTGTCGGTTCCATTGATACTTCCTGTGGCGCACCAACTATTCTGACCACTTTACAGCAAGGCACAAATCTATTTGCCCCAATCACTGGAGATACTTCCCTAGCAGGCGCCTCATTATTGTCTGGTGTAACTTCAATTGTTCCGAGCTCTGGTCCACTTCCACCTCTCCAAATATCACAGAAGCCTCCCAGTAAAATTGAGCCGAGTCTGGGAAAGAAGAATGAAGAAACTCCGAGCACTCCATCAAAAGAGAAATCCCAGGACAAAGATGGAAAGGAACCACCGCAAAAAGTGTCGAGCTCAGGGGAAGCTGCCAAGTCGCCATTGCAGTTGGCTCAAGATATCTTATCCAGATTTGAAAAGAAACCAGAAGACAAGGAGAAGGAATCTGTTCGAAAATCGGGGAAAGTGGCGGATCTGTCGAAGGAAAGCAAATCAGAAAAGTCCTTGCCAGCTATCAAACCGGCAAAGGCTAATACCAAAGAACAGAAAGACGCAAAGCAAGATGAAAAGAGTAAAAGTAAGGAAGAAAGCACGCCAAACTCAACATCCTCCTCCAAAGATCAGAATAAGGCTGAGAAGGAAAAAGAAACCGCTAAGTCTGAGCCCGCAAATGCAGCCATTAAAGAAATTAGTGAAACCACTAAAACTGCAGCATCGGAGACTGGAAAACTTGGAAATGTTAGTGCCAGTAGCAAAGAAGCTACACAATCAGACGTCAAGACAAAAGTCCCCGTGGACACAACAAGCAAAACTCCACAGTCTTTGTGTATGACACCAACCATAATTGTTTCATCTGCTGGTTGTATAACGACCCCCACTGTGGGCTCCACAACAACTCAAATGACATCTCAAATCCCACAGCAATTACCAGAGAACACAATCATAACCTCCCAAACTCCTGTGATGAGCACGACTCCTTTGATACTGAAAGATGGCTTGCTGACAGATCAAGGTCTTACGTTGACCACTTCAGTTTCCGCGCCAATTCCAACTATTTCTTTGTCAGCAGTTGGAAACCAAATAATCCAAACTTCTGGCGGTCCTGTGTCGTGTGCACCTACAATTCAGACATTTAGTCAGATTAACAATGGAGCAAACCAATTTATCCTCCAAGCCCCCTCAGGGCCCCAGGGGGCGACAGACCAGAATTCGACAACGAATTCCACCTTCCTCACGACCTCTGGACCTCCCCGTTTCACTACAGGTCCCATACTCCAGACTATTCAGCCTTTCTTCTTGAATTCCGCTGGACACGCCGGAGGACCTCTGATATTTTCGCAACCTACTCCCTCAGCCCAGGATCCCACGCAACAACAGTCTTTCATTTACGACCAGAATGGTACGCCAACGGCAACAATCGATGCCAATGGAACACTCCAACAAATTGTCCAGCCTGCCACCACAACTATGGTGCTAGACCCCAGCAGTCTTTGCGGCGGAAATCCCAATCTGAACTCGATGGCAGGCGCCAAGAAAAAGAAGAAAAGATTGAGCTGCAATCGCTCCTCTGACCATCTTCCCCCAGTCTTTCAATCTCGGTCCGCAAGGTTTTATCCAGCCAACAATGAACTTCTTCCCAACTCCGACCATTCTCACCTTGCCCAACCTCATACTGAATCCAGCGGATGGAACCCTGTTTATCCAACCCTCAACCCCACTCCCCACGGCAGCTCCTGCGCCAATGCAACAAACCACTACGATGAAGCTTGGACAGTTCCCGCTTCAAACTACAACGACCATCCCTGCATCCCCCAACAATCCCCAGAACATCGCTCCAAAGAAAGACTCCGGCACTGGTTCTCCCATTATACAGGAACCTCTGAAGACTTCCACCACGCCAGGGCTTGATCCTGGCTCGGATGACTCCAGACAAAATCCCACGCCAGACTCCAGCACAAACGACTTACAACTTGGGCTAATCAACGTTGCAACCACTCCCCAGCCTAACACGATTACTTTGAATATTCCTGCGCAGAACACAACCACAATGCTTCACAATCCGAGTCCCATGGTCCAAAAGAAAAATTCAAAGAGCAGAGCTGTGACGAGTAGTAGCGCGAACGTCAAGAGGATCCTTCCACAGAAACAGATTCTACCAAAAATTGACTCCACTACGCCTTCCACAACTGAGAATGCAAATTAGAACTGGAGTAGCTAGTTTTAACTCTCCTCTTAATTGCATATACTTTTGCCAACCATCATTTTCAAACTTTTACATTTTAATTAAAATTTTTATTACATACACCAAAAATATAAATCTGTAAAATGCTGAGATATCAAAGAGATCATGGTTTTACTAGAATTTTACCGAAAATTAAAATGTCGTAGCTTTCACTTAACGAGATTGTAACTTTCTTTCTTGTTTTAATCCTGCATGTAATTATTAAGTACCGTGTACAGTCCACTCTCAGGAATAATCCAGAAGGTGCATTTTTAGATTTTAAATCAATTTTTATGCATTTTAAATTTACATACATACAATTATTATTATACCAGTGAGCTAATAAACAAGTCAATCAGTGAGTACAGCGAACAAATACAAGTAGGATTCATCAATTAAAAGTTTAAACAATATATTATATGGTTTTCATTTTGCGTGTCGCTGTTATTTTAAGTTTTATTTCTCATCCTTTGTTTTAAATGTCTTACATGTGATAATATATAACTTTAAAATGAGAACAGAATTTTTGAAAAGTGGACGATGTAGTTCGCCCAGACCTTTCAGTTTTATCAATTTTATTTTTACCGGTTGTGTAGTTTTTAAGATGTGACTGACATTGCTATTAATTGTAAAATATTATGATATATATGTAAATATGTATAACTTATTCAACTGAATTTTAGTCGAAAGTTGTAGCATACGTATTTAACAGGCCAAGCCAATGTGAATGTAAATGCATATAAACAAATACAAATTGGAGATTTTAATTCTCTAAACACGTTTTTGTAGAATACTTGATGAACAGTTCACTAATCACAACTGTCCTAAAGAATGATC
>JAHZNI010002635.1:0-11106 GCA_027744415.1 Seira ritae
GTACAATACCACCCCCTTGTCCTTGACTATTTCCTCCACTACCCGTGTGATCCAGTTTACCTCCCCCAGATTCATCCATACCAATGCCATATCTCATCGAACTATTTCCCCCATCTCCTTCATCATTGCTATCAACCAAGTCAAGTTCAAATTCTTCATCCTCATCCGACTCTTCGTGAATTGACGAGGTCGATGTTCTATCTTGGCTAATACTGTAATGGCTCCCGTACTGCGTCGATGAGTCAGGCGGAACAAAGGAGGACACCTGTGCTGACTGCTTCTTGTCAAAGAAAAGACGTGATGATTTTGGGGAAGCCAGTGCCTTATCATCAGACGATGACGTACTGTCGGGAGAGCAAAGCAATGGCGGTGGCGGAGACGACGATCCATGGGGATGTAGAGAATTGTGAACTTTTGAGGGTGTCGAGTGATAGTGGCTAGCAGCCAGAGAATTTGAGAGATCATCGCGTTTATCTGGAATAATAATAAAGGAGGGGCACATTGAGAAATAACGTTTTTATACGCATCTCCCTCAGGACAAGAAAGACGCGGAAGTTTGGAGCAAAAGTCAAGAAGGAAATTCCCATTATCACTTTTTAACAGGATGAAAATAATTTTTTATCTTGGTTTATTTCCTCCGTAGACAAATGAGACGTTTTCAAAAAAAAGAAGAAAAATGAAATGAAGGCGTAGCCCCACTTTGAGAAAACCACACATGAAAAGAAAATAATTTGATGGATATTACAAAACTTCTCTCTTTCCGCCGACTTCTTGACGATTTACAAACAAACCTACAACAAATACACCGGACATGTGCTGGACAATAAGGTGCACCCATTGCACACACAATCCATGATCCAGAGCTCACCAGAGGAAGCCTTTACAAAACCTTATTGAAAGTGAAATGACACAACGGAGAGAAGACAACACCGGACACCACCACCAGAATCAGGAAAAAATCATAGGTGAATAATGAAGCATGAAGCCTATGCAAACAACATATTTTTTTCTATGACCTCATCTCATGGGTCTTGTAGCTTCCAGCATTTGATCTCCTCCATTGTAACGTTTCCCATTTTCGTCAAAGCCCATTCACTAGAGCCCTTTTTCGCTCCCCTGAAAATAGAGATCTTTGTCTATTTACTCAAGCTGGATTATCACTCACACCCTTCCCGAGAATGATTACAAAATCTGTATTTCACCCCACACGCAACGAAGTAATGAAATTAAATGCTTTTCTCTCTCTTCTTCCATCTCCAAACCAAATTATTACTCGCTTGAATACATACGCAGAGGTAAAACCATTTTTAGGACTTTTGGCTTTTTGTTGTGAGCACAAAAAAGTAGTCCCACGGGATAGAAAAAAATTACTAATCTTCCGTGAAATTGGGCTTTTATGTTTTGTTGACACTTTGATTTATTATTGTGACAGAAAAAGGTGAGCATTTTGCTTGTTTGTTGGGCTTGTAATGCGATGCATGCATTCATTCATTCCAAGCATTGAAAATTCTTGTCATGAGCTTGAGAGGAAGCAGCGAATTGAGGCTAAAAGGAGATTTTCCACCGATATGGGTGCGGTACAGAAATTATTGTATCAATATCGGGAAATGGGATCCTTCCTATTCTTTGACGTCTTGGAGATGTATTATGCCATACTGAATTGCTGATCAGATTACAAAACACTTTGTTGTTGGGTGTTTGGGCGAAAAAGAGTGGAGATAATGAAATTAGAGCTTCCGGTGATGAAGAAATTGCCCATATTCAATTCAACAATTACTTTGATTTTATCTCAATTTCTTAAAAAAACTGAATCGCTTCGATTCAATTACATTTTATCTCGTGAGAACTTTTCATACAAGTTCATACGCCTTTGAAGTGACAAGCACATAGCACATGTCACGACATGACAAATAAAAAATTGAAAATTGCCTAGATTTCAAAATAGTACTAATCTTGATTTTTTATACAAATATTTTTTTCTTTGCATCGGCTTCAGCTGTCTCGAAGAAAGTAAAGCTTTGTTCGGGTCTTTGACAAGTTTACATACAATTTTTTTCTTCTTGTTGTATAGCATCGGCATCCATTTTTATTATCTTTTTAAAGAGCAGTTGTTGCTAGTTGCGTCAAACAGAAATCTGACATGTTGGAATTACGCTCATGATGAATGCACATCAAAATGCTGTTGCATAATGTAATCTGAGTACTATGTATGAAAGAGTAATCTCGCAGTCACGATTCAAAGTGAAGCCAACTACTGTACCTCATATTAAAATTTATCTCGAGACTACTGTAAAAAACGACGGATGATATGATAATGAATAATAAAGGGTGCAATGAATCCTCTCTTCTGAATCCTTATATTTTTTGTCGAACAAAACTATAAAGCATGCAGAGAGTAGTAGTGGCTTGGGTAAATGAATCGGAAATGAGTAGGAATTTATTTAGAAGCCTAAACAGAATTTCAAATACAATCAGGATTGCCTACAAAGCACAGGGCATTACAGACGCGATCTGATTTATCGAATTCGAAAATAAAATGACACTCGAATCGAATGTCGAATTCGAAAGAGATATTTATATCATTTCTACTTTAAAACATTGTTTTGACAGATTCAAATATGACGGGAATTGTAAGCAGTGAATTTTAAGAAACATTGGAATGCTGTTGTTTGTTCGTACCCATATAATGTTCGCCTGTCGGAACGACATATGTCACCAAATCATAATGCAATGATCATTAAATGAAATGAATGATATTTTAATAGAAAGGATACTTTCGAAGTGGGAGGCCTATCAACTTTTTATGCATAAATGTAATGTAATACGACAAAGATAAATAAAGAGAGAAATTGTAAGCATGAGGCATATTTAGTGTGTTACGTTACGTTACTAAAGAAACTTACGAGAATGATGACGATTTTCGTCTACAGCACCTCGGTGGTCTCTCTCTTCATTGATTGCGCCACCACTTGCGTTAGTGCCACCTCCTAAATTGAGTATATCGCGAACGCTAAAACCAGAGGTGGTACTGCTGCTATTTGATGAGTTTGATGACTTTATCGTATTAGAGGCTGCCGCTGCGGCGGCGGCAGCGGCTGCTGCGGTTGCCGCTGCCTCCATCATTTTCATTTCCATGAACCTGGAAAAGTTCGAGTGATTTTCAATAAACTTAGAGTTTGCAGAAGTTATATTAGACTAGCTAAGAGTGTTCACATGAACATGGCATTTAAGGTGATTGGAATGGATTTCAATCCTAATTTCAATTTTCAGCAAGCCGAAATATTGTTCAGTTCAGTCGTAGATCTATGCTTTCCACTTGAATGCCTATAAATAAAATAAATAAATATTTCATGCGTGGTTTGAATTAAAAAATTCTCTTACATTCTCCAGTATCCGGCGGCGGCTGCGGCAGCAGCGACGTTGCCTCCTCCCCCTGCAAACCCGACATTTCCGCCATCCATCATCCCCGCACTAAGCATTCTCTGCTGATGTAAATGAGTCGCGTGATGACTTAGATGAGTTCCACTGATTGCATTATTTCCTGAGTTTTGAAGAAAGAGCCAGGCAGCTCTCGCTGCACTTGACGTTGGAGGAGGAATCGGAGGCTGTTGAGTGATAAGAGGATTTGGTGGTACTGGCACTGGCACCACGTTTGGAACACTTGTAGGGCAATTTGCGACAGCACTCGCAGATTTCACATTATTATTCGTTGGAGTCGACACATCTTCATCGACAGGATCAATAATATGCTCAATTTCTTTCTTTTCATTGTTATTATTCGACTCTTGTAATGATTCCACCGACTTTGGGGACGGAGGGGGTGAGTTACGTGGAGTGCCTGGAAGGGGTGGGTTTCGGGGTGAGGAGTCCTCCGGCTCCAAACTGTGCGCTGGAGAGTCTGTAGTTGACCCAGTCATAATTTCACGTTTTAGTTAACTTAAGCACGCCACTTGAAAAAATTAAACATTCAATAAAACTCCTGAGCACTTCACTGTCCACTTCACATTGCATGGTCAGCTCAGCTCCCAGCTTGCTTTCCAACTGACGCGATCATACTATAATCTGACTTTTTAGTCACGAGTTCTTTTCCAATTCACTCCACCGAAAAGATACTACACGATTATTACAGAGAAGCAAGAGATCTTTCAGAAGAAGTAAAGTTGCAGCTACTGACTTTCCCCTTCACACTATATTTTTTCCTGTTCTCAAACAAGCTTATGCGTATCATCTAGCTACACAATCGTCGTTCTCACTTGGTTCAACAAAAAAACTTGTTTCTCCTTCGAAGCACCCTCCACATGAAAACGGTAGCTGTTGTGTAGTAGCAGAAAGTCAACGTATGTATTTGGTCTGGTCACGATCACGATCACTGCAAAGCAATGATCATCACAACGAGGGTGTTATAATAAGTTACCCTTCTATGTAAAGGTTCATCCATTATCATTTACTTGCGTTTACGTAAAGTTCCCATCATCATCACATGCGGGAGAAAAGGTAGCTGTGGATGTAGATGATCTCATTCACTTAAGCCCATCCCCTTTCCGCACAAGTTCGACCAGGAGGCTGGCACTAGGGGCTTCTTTATTGCTCCGCTACTTCACATCTGCACAACGTGAAGCTTGTTTCAATTCAGGTGGAGCGATCGGAGGGATGAAAGGGATAGGTTGAAGCTTTTGGCTCAAGCAATTTTGCAAGCTCAGATCGGATCTTTGAAAACATTCTTTTTATGAGACAAGCGAAGTAAAATCACGATTCTAAACCTATCCATTATCTTAAAGACTTTCCTGTTTCCGAAAGATAAATGATGAAATCGTACAATACTGTCGAGATCACGATACTGAATGCAATAATTTCCCCTCATTTTCTTCTTAAAAGGGGTGAATTAGGCATAATTAAAGAAACTTATTATCTTTCGCTTGCGATTAAGCGTGATAATGTCAAAAATGGGCATGCTATCTAAACGCTGGAGTAATTTTTCAGCTCTCTGATTGCCCCACACGCTGAAAATACGCATCCATTCCCGAATATGTAGAAGCTGCCCTTAAGGCTCACGACGATTAGCTTACTTTTCATGTGAGATGTAAATGAAAAATACAAAACCAAAATTGGAGGGTTCCCATTATGACCATGCTACAATACAATTGCATTCTCTAAACAAAGTAATGCAATCCTTCTCTTGTCAGCGCTCGAATTAGAAGGATTGGATCATCAATCTTTATTACGATTCCGATATTCGAAATGAGATAAATCCTAACTGATTCTAATTGCGATGCTCCTTCAATGAAAAATGCACTTTGAATGGAGATGGCCCAAAAATAGAGTTTTGTGCGTTGATTGTACCATAACGTTCAGTCTGACTGAATTGAAAGGGGTGATGGGCCTGATGGGGATGGGATTAGGCATAAGTATGCTACTTATAACTTATAATGCACCTTTTTGGTATTCTCTCAACTTCAGTGAAGTACACTGTACATTTAACTCGAAAATAAAGGAAAGGAAGCGGCGTGATTCCCACCAGAAAAAGCAATATTGCTTAAGTGATACTTAAGTTGGCGGCTAGTTGTAGTCTGGCTCCTTCAAGTCTGCCGTTCAAACATTGGAATTCGTTCAGAACCAAAACGCGGCAAATCTTTTCTCGAGATGAGATGAATACCGGAATGAGTGAGAAGTGAGTAATCCGACTTGTAAGAGATATTGTCCTGGTCCCACTAAAGAGAGTGGCAAGCCTGTGAAGCTACCTAATCTATATACTTTTTACTCTGTACACACAGGTAATGATGATGATAATGGTCATTTCCTCTATTCCCTCAGGATACAGGATGTCGTACCGCGATTGTGGAAAAATCATTTTTCTGGATTTTTTTGTGGTATTGTCAAATGGCGGTTCTAATCCTTGTCTGACGGTGGTCCCTAGGGATGAATTTACTGAGGAACGCTTTGTTCATTTTTACTTTTTGCAGACAACACAGAACCATAATAATAATCGCAGTTTGCGGCGACAGGCTGTCTGGCAAGACACAAAATGGTTCAGGATTTCATCACGACAAATTTTTGGAGATTTAGTCGTGATTTTAGAGGTAATTATCACGATTATTTGTCAACAACGAAATACCTGTTTTTGTTGTTGCTCAAGGGCTCTCCTTCCAGAATGAATGGCGGTGGGCGAGGGAATGTCAGAGTAATAATGATCAATTGCTGTTTATTTATGCAAGATTATGTGTAGCTCATTTGCAAAGCAAATATCTTGCATTGTTTGCTCAAAAGTAGTGCTCTCCTAGAACGGGTTTTCGGTAAATATCCACTTGAGCCTGTCTCAAGGAAAGATATTTATATTTGAGTACATGCAATTTCATTCAACAAGGGTTCTAACACAATTAAACTAGAAAAGTAAGATTATGAAATGGAAATGTGAAAGTGGATTCATGACACGTCATTTCAGTAAAATATTTCGCCGGATTTGTGTATTGTATTAAAGAGTAAAAGATGAGGTTGGCCGTGGTTTACGCTGAGAAACCCGCCAGGTGCATGAATGAAGGCAATCGTTTTTTAACGAGAAATTCGCTTGATTATGATGCAGTTAGATCAATACTAATCTTTGGTTTCCTTTTAAAATTGGGATAATTTACCTAATCATTTATAAAAAACTGATTTAGCAAAATGTAATGTGCTCAGAATACTTTGCAGCTGCCCTATCATCCAGAAACGCCTTCCGATCAAAAAAATCAATCATGATACCGAGAGGAGACCAAGGGTCCCGACAGAAAAAAAATCGGGGAACTAAATGGACTCCAATATATGAAAATCATATCGCGTGCGCCGATGACGTATGCATATTTTCAGAATGAGGTATGAAAATATGATATAATGAAAATATGATATCAATTTTTATTACCACTGGGAAAAGAATATTGTGGACACACCCTTTGTGATGATTATCTCAGATCGTTAAGTTAAACCGGTGGCTCTTCTCATCATGATCCCCTCGTTTTAACGGAAGAGATGCGGTGCATCATCATCACAAAAACTTAATGCCTTTCATTATTCACTATATATTATGATTTTTTTGTTGTTTTATGGCTTGATTTCTAGAGAAAATATATTTGAGATGCAAAGATATAAATACATAGATGGTCATGATGATGATGATATGATGGCCAGCCCTATTGGAATAGATGCTTCCCATTCTTAAACTTGATACAGGTGTGAGAATACACCCAGGTGTGTGGGCAATCAAAATATAACAATGATGATGATAAAGATAATAATGAGCATGTAAACGAGCCTAATCATCGTGTCGTGTCTGCTTAACATTTAGAAATCCATATAGGTAGGTAGATAGATTGTAGGTACTGACCAAGAAGACATGATGATGATGACGTGACGGTAGCAAACGAAAAGGGACGGTGGAGATGGACGGTGTAAAGTAGTAAAAAACAAGGAAGGTGTGCATGTATTTGTGTCCAATACCGTATTTGGCTGTGTGAAATCGACCAGGTGTTTTCCTGGTAAATTACTGTAATGTAATTTTCCATTGTTTTAGAATGATTTACTGAGGAAGACACAGTGACGATTATATGAATGAATGCATCCCCTATAAAAACTTGAGAAGAACATGTTCATGCTCTTGGTCTTAGCCTTAGCCCAAAGTGGATCATTTCATGGATCATCTCAAAGTGTTCACGTTACCCCACTCGAACTTTAAGCATTTTATCATCTACCCTTTTTCAACTGCTGAATATCCTGCTCTTGGTCTTAGCCTTAGCCCAAAGTGGATCATTTCATGGATCATCTCAAAGTGTTCACGTTACCCCACTCGAACTTTAAGCATTTTATCATCTACCCTTTTTCAACTGCTGAATGACTGGGTTTTTGGGTTTGCATAGCACTCACCTCTGCATGCAGGAATCATATAGTATATTGCGGATTGCGTTATGTAACTTTACCAAAGAAAAATTTCTGTTTCAACACCCATCACAAATTATTTAATAGCCAGAGCCAACACCAAAGCTATCAATTACAGCAAACAACACCAACATCAGCCAACTTTTCCCATAAAAGTCTTTTCACGAAAAAAGGGAGAGCCCGTGGCTTTGGCTCGACTTGGATCAAGCCTCCTCTGCGGACAATGAAACTATGAAAAGCCTTGCTTGAAAAGAATAGAAAAAAATTGTCGTTTTTTTCAGTTTAGTTGACATAAAATTCTATTCATGACATAAAAAGCGTGCTGTATTAGCTGTATTTGCAATAAAGAAGCAGAAAAACTGAAACTTTTTGAATGTGGATCGAATTGAAGCGGAACGATGGATGGAGTCTGAGAATCTGAATCGGATACTCGGTAATGATGCTATAAGTAACGGTGAGCTTGAAAGGTTTTTATAAAAACTATATGAACGCGAACGATGCATGGCTGTACGAAGTTTTATTTCAAAAAATAAACTGCAGATTCATTTACCAAACCATTCATTCCTTTTTACGAGCTATAGTATCTCGACAAAAGCCACTTTTTGTCCTCTAGATTCTTTATTGAGGCTATTGTGGACTGATATGAAAATTGCTTCCGCTGAGCGGCAATAGGAATGATGGAATGCGCTATATGCATCCCACTTTATATTCTTTGAACACATGAGGATGTAGATATAAAAAAGGAATTTTGAATCACAGATCACATCACGAAGGTAGAGAAAAAAATCAATGATGGCGGATTTGCCGCTCTTGTTTTACATAGGAACCCTTTGCAAAGAATTCTGTACAGCAGCACATCACAAAAATACTTTCTGTATCATTTACTACACACGGATCTGTCCACCAAAAAACCACTATATTGGTCTGATAAAAAATATGACTTTCGCATGGCTTCACACATGTGTATGTGCATTTGTCATCAATCGTTTTTGGATGATTCCGTCCGGAGCAGTAGAGTGGAACGGTCGATAAGGAAGCAAAAAACGGTCAGTGAAAATGCCAACTTTGCCTGAAAGCACTTTACACAGGAAGGAAGATCAGCATTTTTTATTTATACATAACAAGTTGTTCAAATGCCCTTATTAATGAATATATATACATAGATAGAGCATACATGTATATGAGAGTCATTGCTGATTTTTCCTTCATATTCTTTCCAAGTCATCAATTAAAGTTGTTTACATGATGCCATATACTTAACCGCGCATTTCACTTCGATTCTTAGCGTTCACAGTAATTCAATATGTCTACGCGTCAATAAACCACGTCACGACCTGTAATGACCTTGATAAAAAGTGAATGTAGTGTCCGGATGAGCCTCGAGAATTGTGGCAGGGCACGTGCATGGACTGTGGTTACTTTTTCCAATAAAAAACTTGTGCAAATATTGCTGGAAGAAGTACAGAGTGATTTTTGATATAAAAGGACCTACTCCGAGGTACTCCTAAAGCTGCGTAATTGATCGGGTTTCACTTAAAATAAGTACTCCGAGAGATACTTACTAAATGGAGTCATGTGAAAAGCAAACGAAAAGCTCCGTATTGACTCTTCTTTTAACGACCCGTGAATATTCTGAAGCCTTTCGGGAATGATACATGGGGCACACACACGACCGTCCGCATGTGCTTGCTACTCATCAACTTTATATGCAGCAGTGCAGTGAGGAGGTGGTGGTGAAAAAAAACAAAGAAAGCTGACTTTTCCCACTGACAAACAAAAGCATAAAAAAAATCTGTCTATCCCCTTTCTGCAATTTTCTCCCTAGCCCATGCCAGCTAAATGTTTAGTAACAATGTATCTTTCTCCAGATGAGGTTACTCTGCCCAACAACAGGAAATTACATCCATCCATTAATTTTCATTTACATTTTCCATCCACCGAAAAAAATATATCCTGGACAAGATCTCATTTCATTTTTTTCTCTCCTGCTTCGTTTCTTCTGCGATGACAAGGCGAGAAAATGTCCCTACCTTATATGCGCATTGCACAGTTAAGTTAACGTTACATTGTTAGCTTATCATAAAAAGTTTCCCAGGTCATTTGATTCTCCTCAAGCCCCAGTGGAAAAAAACTTCGCCTGCTGCGATGCGTCATAATAATAGCACAGGAACAAATAATGGTGCAAATGAGTTAGCTTTTTAGCAAGATGGAGGCTGCATGACTTTTTCTCGCTTCCTTCCGACCAACTTTGGAATGGAAAAGGCTGAAAAAAATTATTTACTTTCCTGGATCTTCTTCGTAAGTGGTGTAGCATAAAGCCTGAAAAATGCATTATCCCGGCGGGTGGTTCAGCTTGGATTACGATGATGAGGTTAAATCTAACGTAAGCGTGTGCTCCTCAATTGTTTTTGATACAAGTTCTGTCAACTTTATTGCATTCTGTGAAAAGGCCATGAATCGTTGGTGGTATGTCTTTCTATTCTCACTTGGCTAATTCGATGTGGATTGATGTGTTTTAATAAAGCGGGAAAAAAGTGGATGAAAAGGGATGAAGAAGCAGAATTTAATATGCTCCGTGTCGGAGTCAGATATGATATTAGGTCTTAATACAATTTAGCTGGTCATTTACTATAGCCAGGGTAGAAATCAAAAAGTAATTTATGTGTTTTACTCTAAGCTAAAAGAGATAATATGATAAAAATGGAAATGGAAACCAACGCCCACGCATTAAGTCACGCTTGCATACGCATAATGCGTTGTAAAATTAATATGCTAGTCTCCAATTGCCGTTTTGCTAACAATTCCCATTTAGCGTAATGGGTCAAGATATTTAACTACAGTTATTCGGCTCAGCATATAAAGTGGCCTCAAAATCAAAGTATTTACTTCTGTTTTAACGTTCCGATAGGTATAAAGGCAAACACAAATGAACCAAAACTATGAACCATTTTAAGTAAATCAAATTAAAAACTGGTCCTGTTTCGTAATCCAATATTTTTTTCATCCCACATAACACCATACCATTCCATTCTTGTTCTTTTAATTCTTGTATCCATCAACTACACCCAGTTTTATTAACCAAATAGGGGAGCAAATGTCAGAAAAAATGCACGTAATACACAGTGTTGATTCAATTATCTGTAAGTCCTCTCACATAAAGATTTTTCTTCGGCGTGATCTCTGATGTCGTGATGTCGTGATGTG
>JAHZNI010002636.1:0-18105 GCA_027744415.1 Seira ritae
AATCACTAATTTTTTAATTTATTATCATGGCAAAATAGCATAACAACATCGCTATTGATTTGGAAAAGACTGAATCATAAAAACATCTACATATTATGAACTCTGGTTTCAATTTCAAAGAGCAAGTTTGTAGGTAACCATGTAAGAGAACATATTTATATCACTAATCACTATCGTATCGTAATCAGTAATCAGCACGTTTGAAATATTTGAAATTATTTAAAATTTCCTTTTGCCTAGAAAGACATAACATTTAGTAATCCTTTCTCATATTTGAGCATTAATTTCAACGTCACCGCACCGCATGAAATTTTTTTTTGCTATCTTTAATAAGGGATTACATAGTCAAGTAAATTTCCCTTTCCTGGTGATCTAGATATATAATACTTTGTTCGCGAGGCAATAAAATAGAAACCGAAATGCATTGGATGTTTTGTCCAATAGAGAATTATCTGTCGTAAAAATGCAGAAAAAAACATTCTTCAAGATTTTGCGCGTCTCTTAATACGAAGCCAGTAATGAGCTTTTCCATGCCGAAACTATGCCGGTTCAGGTGTAGTGCTAGTGCATAACCGAAGGCCTAAAATAAAAAATGGATTTGTTTGCTACTTACCTAAGTGCATATGTACATGAATTGATCTCTGTCCTACATATTTAAACATTCTAGAGCATTTGAGCTATAAAAATGCTGCCAGACGTGTTGACAAAATCTGTACTGTGTTCAAATGTCACTTATCCAAGTAGTTTCCTTTAACATAAAAACTGAAATCCTTATCTATTTCTTTTGGAGCGAATACGAATACCTATACACAAAGATGTACCTATGCACACAAAATGCTCTTCCTGCAAAAACGATTATATTGTATCTATGCACGTTGCGAAGAAATTAAACCTTAAAAGAGGAAGAAGTTAGACCTAAAATAGTAATAGAAACCCTACCCCCTCTGAAATACGTAATGTCAAAGGTTTTGAATTTTTAAACAGGATCGATAAATACATCGCAAAAGACGCGAAAGAAAAAGGTAAAGGACAACTCGAAATCCGCTCCCTCTTCCATTTTCGATGAAAGCCAAACACAACCATTAGAGCTAATAATAGACTTAAGTGGGAAAGGAAAAAAGCACGTTTACACCGAAGAGGAAACAAGATTGGATCATATGACGTCTCCAGGGTCTACTGACACAGAGAATGAGACAAAGAGCGGTGGAAGTAGTGGTGGTGGGAGTAAACGGAAAAAAGCGAGGACGACTTTCACTGGGAAACAAATCTACGAAATGGAGAGAAAGTTTGAAATAAAAAAGTATCTTTCGAGCAATGAGAGAACGGAAATGGCTCGAATTCTAAATGTGACCGAAACTCAGGTAAGCATCCCAGTTTCCTCCTTATTCATGATCTTATGTGGAAAAAAACTAGTTTTATGTTCATGAATCCATACAATATAAGAAGCTTTCACTTAATATAAGTGAAAGCATTTTCATTTTCATGCAACATTAATATTTTTATGGCTTCTTCATGCAAAAAGAATTCTTTCCTTCTATTTATAGCTAACCCTTTGCATAGGTAATCAAAATTGAGTTTAACATTGTCGTCGATATCTGTCTGTCCTGTTCCTAAATAACTATTATAGATACAAGCAAAGCAGCAGGCGAGAAATTTGTACAATTTATTTACTCTGGTAGTTTGTATGAAGATCTTCTGAATACAGCTAGGTGTGTGTTTTTATCTAATCATTTTGGTTTTTGCCAATTCCAACTTTTTTCAATGAACCCAAATAAAAGCGAAATAGCATAAAAGAAACGAAAGCAAAGATAGGTTAATTGCGACATATATATTCGACCAGAAATGAAGATATTTTTTCCTGGCCATCAAGCTTTGAAATATGCAATGCAAAATACATGGAGAAATCAAATCTGATTCTGTGTAATATGGCTGCAGTCGTATCCTACACGTCTATTTAAATACATGCAGCAGATTCTAACATATCTTTTCTTTCCATATTGAAACATTCCACAGGTAAAAATCTGGTTCCAAAACAGGCGCACAAAGTGGAAAAAGCTAGATAACATAAGCAACGCAGTGGCAGCCGAGCATAAAATGCATGCCAGCAAAGGGAGTGGAAATCGTGATAAATCCGTAGGAAAAAGCAAGGGACACAGTACAGGGTCATCGAGCAACATTGCCTCACCACCATCCTCCTCCTCCTCATGCGGGCGGAGAGTGAAGTCCGTTAATATGAGCAAAATCACTACAACCACCACAACGTCGTCGGTTGGTCAGGGTTCCGAGTCTTGTGACTACAGCTTAGATTCTTTCGAGGATCACTCCAACGGCTCTGCTCTCACTCACGAAGGGGCTCTATCCGAGAGCACGATGTCCGAGTACGGGAGTAAGGCATCATCTCCACCTGTTGATGAACTAGCTCAATTCTACCAAAATTACCTTCACCACAGTCACCATTTGAGCAGCAGCAGCAGTAGCAATAATGCAGCTATTGCAGCAGTTCCAAAAGTGAAAAGAAATTCGGAGACGGAAAGTGCCACGTCTTCGGGAAGCAAGTCGGCGATTGATGACTCCAACAAAGGTGAATCCTGTGAGCGTGAAATGCAAAGTAAAATCTCATCGACAATGACGACGGAAGCGGCGACTGTCAAAATTCCAATGCCAATCAGCCTAACAACAGCAACCTGCGATTCCAGCTTGAAGGAAGATCTCCCCACTAATCTGTCCTTGAAGCTTCCTAATGAAGCGAACACGCAGGAGCAGCATGGTCAGAATAGTGCAAATATTATGGAGGCTGAGAATACTATTCCACTTTCCTCCTCCATGGAAGTTAGTGACAGTGAAGAGAATCATGCGCAGTATGAACTTCAAATCGAAAGCTGTCGCGGTGAGGAGGAAAATAACCGTGAAATGTGAATTACATTTTTATTTCAAACAGCCCATCCTTAATACTTTATACGCTCATGTATCAGTGAAATCATTATTACGAAACAAAGTCAAATGAAAATGATACCAAAATGAGACTGAAAACTCTAGTTTTTTCCCACTTTACTTATTTATTTTTCAAGTCAATATATTTTACCTCGAAGTGTATGCATAAGATCTATTTATTTCCAAATTAAAATATTTTGAAGAATTATAGTCATAGAAGTGTAGGAACCACAAATGAAGAGCCATGCCATTGATCAATCTCTATCTATATTATCTATTAAAATAAATTATTGGTATAGTCATGAAAATAGCGTTTAAGCCTATAACCTCTACATTTTTTCTTAATGTTGTACGTAATTACTCAGGAAAAATCTTACAGGAGTCAAATGCAGCAACCTTGCTTACATTCCTCAATTCAAGTCACAATTCCCCCTACAAATCTACTTCGGACAGTTTGAAATTAAAAACAGGAATGAATTTATGAGGAAACAAATGTAGACGAATCTCAATTATTTACTATTCAACAGCAACCAGGAAAAAATATAAATATATACGGATATAAAAAAATCATATTATTTCTTCGGTTTTGCATTGTTCAAGTTCATGGAACTAGTGGAAACATATTTATCAACAGAAAAGGCTTTTAGGATTAAAAAATTCCAATGAATAAATTTTTTGTTCGCCGAGAGATTTCGAAACTTTCGAAAAGTCATGACATGATATTTTTAAATTCAATTAGCGATGAAGCATTCATAGAAAAATGCAAGACTTCAACTGATGCAATGCGATTCCTGTTTCAACTTTTCATATTTCAAAGTTTAACTGCCCTCTCCTTGTCTGTGTGCTGCTCTTCAACTTTTCAAACGTTTGGATTACATGAAACCATGAAAGCGATATCGAACAATTAAGCATTTTCCAGTTTGTTAATAAATTATGAAGAATTTCAACACATGCACTAAAAAACCAAAACTATGTTGCCACCAGTTCAACGATTGAAATTATATACATGCAATTTACATATCTTAGAAATGCTCGACTGTTCAATTTTTATCTCTGTAGCCTGCAGTATTGAAAGTATAATTCAAACATCCTAATTATCTCATCCTCAAAAGCAAGATAATTGCAGGAATACAAAAAACCTATTGCATTAAACATTGATATCAACATTGAAACATTGAACATTGAAACGAAACATTAAACATTGTATGTGTATTTTCGAATTATTTACAAATCTTAAAGTAAGGAGGTTAAAATAAAATAGGTACACAAGGAAAATAACTGAGATTAAAGTCTCTGCCTATTGTCCAATCTATCACTTCCGGGATAATTTGATTTGAACAACTTCGAGTGTAATTTCATTCGTATAAAAATTTCTAGATTTAACAATTATAAGTGTGTCGCCGCTGTGAAATGAGAACATTTTCATAGACTACATTGTTGCGACTCTAATCAAAAAGATATTATTCCACTACTTATCAAATCAAAAAATTGAATTGTGGTATGGTATGATACGAGTACGTAAAATTATATGGATTTAAATTTATAGTTCTTAAAAAATTTAAAAAAGAGCCGAATTATACAAAAACCTTCTAAAGCCAAAACTAAATAGGTATTATACAATTTTTTTTCAAATTTAAATTCATATAGGAAGATACGAAAATTTAGTCACGGAGAGAGGGAAAGGATATTATATATTATGTTAAATGTAAGGGCGCAAAATGAATTTGTAATTCTATTATTACTTGAAAATTCGTGAAATAAAATTTTAATCAATTGTGTGTAAGCTAAGTGACATGACATTTTGACATTTATTTGTCGAAAAATATATATGATGTAAAAAAATGTTGCTAGAAAATAAATACGTAAAAAAGATCAATCGCAGATTTAAAGAAAAAGCTCACAACATGAGGTAATTACTTTCTTATTAATTTCAATTAAGATTTCCTACAGTGATAAATTCTACATTGCCTAACATGATGTGACGGTGAAAGTATCTGCTTTCACTCTTCATATATGTCCATATATATAAGATTCTTCTTTCTTTGCTTATTTTGTTCCTTGATGTTCTTATAGGCGAATTTTGATTAAAAAATAATTCAAAAACATTATTCACTTTATCATTAGGTTTACTCGCATTTTCCCCCAGATAATATTTCGAGAAAATAAAATTATCGCCATAAGTATTTACTTTCCCGAGTCGAGTCAATAATTTTGTTTGCATTTAATTTATACAGCGAATCCATTGCGTTCGGAATTGTTTACATTTGAGCTGCATAAATTTAGAGCGCGCACATATCAGTTTTTAAAAATACGATAATGATCGCGATGATGATGATGATGATGATTGTTGTTGTTGTTGTCATATTGGCAAACCATATAGTATTTATTACCTATCATTCATTTCTACTTTTTTATTCTGTCACTTTTTCTTTTCTCCCCCTCCAACATTCAACACCCCAACTCCCCCTCCCTCCTTCAACCTTCTGCTGCTTTCACCCATCCTTTACTTTTTTTATTCATTTTTTTATTTTTACTTTCACTCTTCATATATATTCTTACTTTCACCACTCTCCTTACTCTTCCGTTTTCTGACCTTCTAAGTTAATTCATCTCCAGTTTTTGAAGTTAGTTAAATTAGCAAGTTCATCCACTATCCACCTCATTATCATCCTCCCAATATTGTTTTGAGTTCTGTAATACACTGTAGTACAAATGGGGCCATATTCAGACTTACTTCCTCGCCTGGACCTCAGCTGTTATGGACCTCCAGCGTCGAATTGGGACCGTGGGAGACTGAAGGAGATATGTGAAGGATGTCCTCCATGTGGAAGTACTCGTTGTCAGCCTCCTCCTTGTCTTCCGGACTCCGCCTGCTGCACTCCAAATATCTGTGATGTACCTTCTCAACGTGAAGTCTGCAGACTGCCTTCCATTCCAGACTCGTGTTGTCAGCCTAGAACTAGTTCCTGTGATGTACCGAGGGAGCCCTTAAGACTGCCTCCCATTAATAATGCGTATAGCAATAGCAATGGGCGGATTTGCGGGAATCATCCCAGGGATGATTGCTGCATGGTTCCCAAATGTTGCACCGTAAGTTAATTATATTAATTTTTCATTCAATTTGCCAGCAGTTTACATTACATTTTGAAATTAATTGTTTTTATCATTTACAGGGCGTCCCAGAATGTCCTGTTGGTTTCTGTGTGGAAAAGACTCGGCCAGTGAAGCCGGAAGTGTGTTACGAACCACCTTCACAGCCTTTTGAAGGTCAGTTCAGCATTCAATGCTTGACCAGTTAAACTCTAAAGTTTAATTTTTTGCATAATTATTTTTTATTTTCTAAACAGGCTGCTCATTGTACAGATCGCAGTTCCGAGGATGTCCAGGGATTCCCGCAAGAAGCTTCAAACCCAATACCAGTTTCGACCCTTCTTGTGCACGAATGGCTGACCTCACGGTATACCGGGAGAACTACACCTGTAAGCCCCTGTGCGTGGAGAGACCTCAACAGAAGAGCGATTACTCCCCTCCTTGTGCTCCATTCGATGGATGCTCCACATATCGCGTGGACTTTCGAGGCTGCTATGGAAGTCCAGCGGTGTCACTGAAACCCAAAGCCATGTTTGACCCATCATCGGGGAGGATGGACGGGTGTACTACTTACAGGTGCAATTACATTCCCTACTGTCCCGCAGAAATTGACTATGCCAGAGGAAAGCCTGTAAAGCCCAATGAGGAATCTTCCTTGTCCTGCTCCCCTTTCAATGGCTGCTCAACTTATCGTGTAAGCCTTACTTCATTCATTTCAAAATTAAATTATTTGTATGGATTATTTTATGACTGAATCCTCCACAGATGGATTTCGTGCCAAAATGCTGCACAAGGGCTAACTCCATGAAGCCCAACAGTACAACTGGATTCTCCACCGCCCCTTTCAATGGCAGGACCACGTACAGAAATGATTTCCTACCATTCTACTTCAGGGACTGTTGCCCGGACCCTTGCCTTCCCCGAGAATGCTGTATGCCACGTTGTTGTCCATGATGATGAGGAAATGATCAGAGCTCAAAAATTAATAATTCAAGAGCAATCATACCAGCTTTAGTTTTCCTTTAAAAATTGGAATGCAATAATACCGCTTTATTCGATCAACTACCTATATTGTTTTTAAACATCCACATTTGAAAAAATTTTAAAGTGCAATTAACACATCCAATCAATCAATCAACCAACCAACCAACTCAATTTCAAATATATATTATCTATTTTTTTCTTCTGAGCAAGAACAGACAATATGAAATGCAATTATATATTTCTTCACCATCCGCAGATTCAATAAAGACAATGATTACGACAAAATTCTATAGAAACTTTCTCTCGATCATTAAATGCAAAAGCATAATAAATCCATTTCAATATTCCAATCACACCCTCTTATTTTTTCCTGCACCACTCATCTCACCGACTCAATATCTTTGTAGTAAATCTAAGCATGCGAGAAAAAAACGATTGATGATATGACAACGATTACGTCGTATGAACTATTTTCTACATGTAATATAATAAGTAATAATAATTCTTGCAATCTGAATCTGACTTAGACAAAAACGGAAATTATTATTTTTTACACAGCGGGGGATATATACTGCTAGCAGCATAACAATTATTACTATTTTTTATCACAACATCGACGACTAAAAAGACAGGCCTTTGGAACATGCATTGTTGATGAGTAAGAATCATAATCATAACTAGAGTCAGCTATATTAATTTAACTAATGAAACCTTAAAACAGAATTAATGAAGAAGCATCATCGAGCAGTTCGAGATTACACTATAGTAGGTGAAAATGACAATAGCGGAAATAATATTAGAACTACGAATTGGTAATTTAAAATATTTTACGAAAAACGAAATAAACAGCCTAAAAATACGATATAGTTTAAATTCGGTTGGGTAGTACATCGAAAAAAATGCATGCACAAAATCATCATATAAATTAAAATACGGGATGGATTGATAAGCTACGCCATACTTGCCACACTTGAGTTGCATCTGCATGATTCTTTCTTTTCATCCCGCTGGCAAAATGAAATACAGTTTTCATGGATTTCGCACGATAATATATAAACAGTAATAATTACGTAGTAATAATAATAAAATAGCGGGAAGGTTCTATTCCAAACGTTTTTTTTCAGGAGTAGTACAAATGCAGGGAAAACGCTTCGATTTTGTTTATAAAAGACGATGAAACGATTTCCTTTCTGAGAGAAGAAGGTCCAGTCCAGGCAGGCGAGGGAACAGCACAGGACTGTAAGGTACCTTATGTAAAATACGCGAAAGAGATAGATAATAGACTCAGCAGGTATTTCATTACGCTACGAGGAGGAATAACCGTTTTTGAGTGCAAAGGACGTTAAAATAAAATCAATGGAAACGAAGACATATTGTAATGTGTATAGAATAGAAGCATGTGAATTTTTTTTCTACAAAAAATACGTGTTTTCCCTTTAAATTTAGTTTCCGGAGTGAGATATATAAAAAATTAACCGTTACAAAAATGCGGACCAGACCAGATTAGATGTTTTCGATTACAAAAAATAACAAGTGGGTCGTACAAATTCATGTTGAAATGAAATGGATTTAAAGTCGGCGACAGCTTTTTTAACACCACGAGAATATTGGATTCGACCTTGCAAATCTTTGCTTAAATCTATAGCTAAAGTCCTGAAGCCGACTAGCTGCAGAATCTCCACTTGTACCTCCTGTCCTAGGATAACTCACGTCTGAGGATCTGTTTTGGAAAAGCAAAAATAGATATAAAATCGGCATATTCTTGACTTTCCATGTTCCATACTCGTTTTGCAAATTAAAAATATTTTCTCACCTCTCAATAATGACAGAAGGCATTTGAACAAGCTCAACAGGACTCCTTCCATCCTTAAGGGCCTGACACAGATTTAATATTTGGCCTCGCATCACAGCCATTTGCCTCTCAAACATATTTTGATCAAAACCTTTATCTTGCTATAAAAAGATACATAAAATCACAAATATTTTACAAATAGATTTGGATTTTGGTAAATGAAAAGCGTGTAGACTGGAAGATTCTGGGGCATTGATTGGAGCTCTAGGTGTTCTCCATTCCTAAAGGACATAGTTTTACGATAACAATTTTCAATTCCTTCATTTAAATGTAAATGTTATGAAGTGAGTAGCATTACCTGCTCTTCACCCTCTTTAACGACTTCGGGCTTCTCGTACTTTATCAGCCAATTATCATTACCCCTATCTGTGTTCCGTATTATATAATCTAAAACAACCAGCCTTTCGAACTGATGTTGAAACTCCGTCATTACTTCGGCGGGTGGAGGATCAGATTCAAAACGACGAAGCCAGTATTCCGCATCCTTATAGCCTTCAACAAACACCTGAAACGATCCAGCCTGTGGATATCAAAAACATCAAAATATAATTTCAGTAAACTTTTTTAACTAATTATGTTACAACATATTAAAATGAATAGTCATTGAAGGAACCTTAGGCGGCAGTCCCAGTCTATGGAAACGTCTCCCAAGGGTAGGAAACCTTTCGAACACAGCTCGTTTCGCTCGCGCTTTTTCCCGGTCAATGCGCATATAGTTGAAAGTTTCACTTACTAAGCGAACAACCTGCACATTGACCACAATTGAATTATATGTAGAGATTTGTTCACCTTGCTTTCTCCTACTTTCACTACAAAACGGAAATGAGAAATTATTTTATTTTTATACACACCTTCGTTTTTGGAACAATATTCAAGCCAAGCTTCTGGTCCACAACGGAGGCCCCAGCCTCAGACAGGTAACCCTGGTTTGGCACCAAACACGATCTTCCGAAACAGCACGGACAACACATTTTATGCAACCATTTGATCCACTTAGGATTAAGTCTTCCATAAGGTTCCTCATCTTTCGGTTTGAAGACTCCAATCGTCCGCTAATTAAGGCATAAGATACGTCATAGTCATTCATTAAAAATCGAAGAAAAATCCAATCTTAAGTTAAGTAGGAGTAAAAATATAGATCTCTACTCACGTTAATGACATTTTTGACGAAATAGGAGCCCGAAGAGCCTTGGTATATTCTTTCAGGTAGTATTCCACAATCAATCGCAGCTTCAGCCTGCCTTACTAGGTCATCAAAGTAGGGATCATCTAGAATACAAGCGAAAATTCATCAAATGACTACCTACATTAAAATCCACTCTAATTCTAAATACTTATAAAACTAAGTTTATAAGGAACATCAATAATTGGGATAAACATAAAGGTAATTAAGTAGTACTTTACCTGGAAAGCAGTTTCGGTACGTGGGGTTATTATCATCTACTCTGAGTAATGGCTGATTCTCTCTTACATTCGTGCTAGATGACATTCGACTAGTAGGAGCCATATTCGGATCATCCGAAGTACCTTTTGAAAAGATTGCAAAGGAGACGAAATCTCAGAATTAAGGATCGACAAGGACAAGTGTTTAAAAATTGGTTCACGAACAAACATAGACAAAATTAAGAGAAATAAACAATAAAATAGCTAGGGAATGTCTATGATCTACAAGGTGCGCATGCAATTATATTCATGTTACATTTTACTACTACTAATGGGGAAGTTTGTTAAGCTAATTTCTACTTAGAAAATTAAAAAGTGGAAAATAAGTAAGAGCACGGACAACTGTCACTGTGAATCAAATTCGGTCTCCCTGAAGTCCCAGATATCGTCGAAGCTGTGACTAAAGTATCACCCTGTTCCATAGCAGTAGCAGTAGTAGATTTTGACTCCTTATCTTTACGGAATCCACAATGTCATGCTTACACTTCTTCAGAGTAGCAAGTCGCAGCAGAGCATCGGCCGATTCTTTTATTATTGATCTGATCTGATTATACTGATGTTGATTGGTTCTGATTGAAGTTGGAGGAGAAAGCTTATATTGTTTTTGTAGTGGGGAAAATAAATAGTCTGGCGAAGAATCAGTCAGTTGTTCTGTTCGTAGTAGCAGTAGAAGTAGTAGTAGTGGCGTAGCGTGTAACGAACGAAACGGTGATGATCAGATCAATCAATCAGCAGAAGAGAAGAAGTTATTTAGCACGTGGTTTGGTTTGGTTTGTGGTTCTAATAAAGAAGGAAGTAGTAAGTTAAATACTGTCCCATTCAGTTAATTTTTAATAAAATTCTATAATTTAAAAGAAAAAGCTCAGCATCAGTGTCACAGTATAATTTATAAACTAAATTGATTCAAAATTTTAATTTTTGAGATTATTATTCAATGCAAATTAATCATTGTCTTTTAAAATCTTCACAGGAAAACTATATATCCTAAAAACACGAAGTCTCAAACTCAAATCACTGTGGGTCTCGAACAAATAAAAATTATGTACATTTTTTACTTTTTTACATGAATTGGATGGAAGTATGTCGGGAATTTCAACAATGTAAATAATAGATATATTATGTGACTATGACTCATTCATTCTACGACAGCGACACGAGAAAACCTCTCTACCTATTTATTTGCTGGCAAGACAAAAGAAAAGAATTAAGAAAAGAGTGTGTAGACAAAGGAGAAGAAAAATTAAGAAAATGACTCATGGATTTAACTATTTTATATTTACATACACGTCAAGAGTCAGAAGGATCTTCATAGTTAAACAGCTATTGATTAACAATGCTAATTGACATAATATAAATAATTTCTTCCTTTAAAATGCTTTACCTCCGATTAAATTAGGATTAGACTATCTCTTTCTTAAAGGACTAGCACTATAGGCACTGGAGTAGTAGGGTTGATTTGAATATTGAATGAATTCACAATCACAATTTAGGGATTTAAGTTTGAAGGGTCATTAAAATTTCCAGTGGTGGTAATACCTTCTTCACTTCTCGCAAAAGCAGTACAGATAGATAATAATATGATGCACATCACATTATTAGCCCAGCTAACTTTATAGGCTTTATAACTTATCCATGTCCATAATATCCATGAATCGCAAAATCACTTGAAAAAAATTATTATATTACCATGGATTATGATAGGTAGATTACAGGCTTTCAATTATTTGTGGTTTCCAGAGTCTCGTCGTGTAGTCGTACTCGTGATGATGCTCCAAGGAATATAATAGGAATTTAAGTAAGGAACAGTTTCTTTAGGCTTTATTTACTCGATAATGATGATGATGACGGAGAGGATATTATTATTAATTGCTTAATATGAAATGTAGTAAAGTAGTGTTATGTTATTAAAAAAACTTTAATGATGAGATGATGATAGATGGATAGTAGTAGATTGAATGGAATAGAACAGAACAGTCAAGAGAGTAATTTTTGTGTTTCATGTTCATGTTTCAACATTCCTCAAATCAGCAGCAGCAAGAGCAACACCAACACACGCACAGTGAACAGAACAGAGAAAAAAACTACTTGACTTGGTTTGCTTTGGTAGTTTTGGTGGTGGACTTGAAAAGAAATGATTCATCGTCATGTTATATGTTATACTACTAAACTAATGACGATGATGTATATTGTTGATGTTATAGGACATTATGAGATTGCAAAAAAATAATATGTAGTACTACAAATACAAAAGCAAACCTGCCCAAAAAACTATGGGAGTTTGAGAGTTCAGTTCTGCAGAGTTGAATGTGTAGAAGTATTATCCAATTTATTCCAATTTTTACGTTATCAATCTAAAACTACCCAGCTAGCTGCCGTAAATCTTGCAATTGAAAACCCCGGGTATAAAACTGTACAATAATGAAAATGAAAATGGCCAGAAGAACCAACCAAATGAAAAGTACCTTTAAAATCTAGAAAACAACCAATTTCAAATGTAACAAGAAACAAGATAAGAAGACAGTCAAATGGTAAAGTATTATTTAACGTTCAAATCATTTAAAAATTTCCATGATTGAAAATATTTATGATTGTTGGTATATAAATGATAATAAGCTGGGTTGTCTGTAGGGTTAAATTCGAATCAGCGGCGTATCCACCGGGGGGGCAGGGGGGGCCATCTGCCCCCCCTGAAATTCGCTAGTGCAATGCAAAATACATAGGCAGGAATTATGCAAATTAGTTATTATACATAAACTGCCCCCCCTGCTGCCCCTCCAGGAAAAATTTCGAGGATACGCGCCTGATTCGAATTATTTCCTTAATATGTACGAAGCACCCAAAATTAAATTTAGTTTGACCTCACCAATTTAGTAGTCAGTTTGAACTCTGACAAGTGGTTTCTTGAATTGTCTCGATTTTGAGTTAGGACTATTTATAAAGAATCTTTTCGAAGTACAGCTCGTAGCATTCAAAGAGATGTACCAAATTCGTTTAATTAGTTTTCCAAATGGCAAGAAAATTGACAAATTGTCTGTTTCCTTAGGAGAATTTGGTACACCTTTTAGAAACAACTAGCTGTACATTTGGACAAGATGTAGTTTTACAGATTTCAGGGTTTGATCGAGATTAGTGATAATTTATGTGTTCTCTCGCATGACAACTGGCAGAGAAAACACTTTTTCAGTTTGTTCTTTCACTGAAAAGTCAAGCTCTTCCTTCAAAGTATCCTTGTTGCTTAATCCTTTAACCCTAGACTAAAGACTTCAAAAGACTTGTTGCCATACACGGGGGTTTACGGTTTTCTAAGATTATGTCATATAAAAGTATTTTCATCATCATCTTCCTATCATCTGTTTTTCCTCTCTATCGTATCGCATCGGAGAATGCTCTCACTCGCAGTCAGTCCATCTCAGCTCTCGGCTGGCTGGCTCACAGTCAACTCAACCTACTCAACTCAACAAGAAGAGGCAAGGCCAGGTTGAAATTTATGCTAACAAAACGAAAAGCAAACATGCATCATGTATTATTCTCCTGGCATGTCCATAGTCCACAAATCTCATTTCGTGGTTGCGGTTGATGGCAATGATACTATAGCAAATAGCAATATGCTACAATCGCGTTCGTTTACATTTCTATGAATTCATTCAAAGAGTTCAAAAGCAACGAAAGCTCAACGTAATAATCTCATTGTCAGTCAAGTCCAATTAACTTTTTTTTAATAAATACTCCTTTTAATTTAATACCCAACATTAGCCAACATCACACAAAGCACCTTTTTTGGGCTAGGTAGAATAATAATTATGGCATGAAAATATGAATGTTTCCACACGCGACGCTGTATTATATAAAAATACATACAAATTACTTTGTTTCTGCGATTACGATTCAAGTCAGGTGGAAGTGGAAATGACGATGATATCATCGTATCGTATCGTAATTAATTGCACGTGATCGAGATACTCTATCGCGATCATTGATTTTCGGATTTTTACCTGGCCTCTGATTTATCTGGCATATTGCTATGCTTATACTAATGCTATACCTGTATTTACAACAGCGAGCCTTTGTTCATTGATGCTATACTCCGTGTCTGTGTGTATCATTATGCTACCGGTGCGAACCATAGATATGACGGGGTATTCTGAGAAGCGAGGGAAGGAAGTTTCTTTGATTCGATCTAAATGTTTTGCTTGCTTTGCTTCCCTTGTACATAGTCTGCTAATGGTCTGGTCAAATTTTCCGTGTCCTGATAGACTACCCTTCAGCAGAAATCTAGAGAGAGCTCGAGCATTAAACTCCAATCAATTAAAGTGCTGTGGGGTATTCAACATGCATGGCTCGGCTGCAGTGACAACAGTTTACATTTTACGTACAATAATGAGTGAGAATGAGAACAACACGTGCTTGAGCAGCAGTAAATGCCATGGAATTTTTTCTACATAGACTTTAAAAAACATAATAATGCACAAAAGCTGTTAAAACCTGACTTTTGGACTTAATTTTAGTTAACTTTTACTAGTTCCGCGAGTTGTGTGTGAGTTTCTATGAGTTAATTGAATTTAATTCAGGAACTTTTAATCTTATTTTATTTCCCTTTTTAAGTGAAGGAAATTACCTATACTGATTCCAGTTTAATTTATAATTTAAATACCCGAAGAAAGGCGTTAGTGTGTAGTATTTAGTGCAGTGACTAGTGACGCAGAGAAATTTAAAATATTTATTTATAGTAGTAGTATTTAAAAGTGACGGGGGAAAATGGCGGCGAAAAAGTCGAAAGGTGGTGGCTCCAAGATTAGCAAGATCAAACTGAAAAATATCAAAGGGAAAAAGTTGTCATCTGGAAAGAAAACTAAATCCAAGGAAATCGTAAAAAGCTCGGAGGAAGCTGCAGAGAAAAATTCGCCGAAAATTGAACGAGAGTGGATCTTCGAAAAAAGCGGTTCATGGTGAGCTGAATGAAAGTAGAACATATTGCATATTACATGAAGGATGAATTTAATGACTGATATTTTGTTTCCGTGCCTTGACTGATGGTTTAGAGCCTGAAACCGTTATCGATGACGTCCTGGAAATGATTCCAGCCGAGGACTTATCCCACCTCCGGCAACAAAGTTTCAAGAATACCTTCTACCTAGTTAAAAACTTTGACAAAAACGGTGACAGGTAGTGAGAAATATTTATATAATCATTAATTTCGATTGAGTTTCTTAGGCAGTTCTTCATTCTCATTTTTTTAGTAGTGAGCAATGTGGGCGTAAGAAGAAGGGAAACAAACGCAAGCTGATGGAAAATGAAGATCTGGAGGATCATTATGAAGAACGTCGCATAAAAGTTCAGGAAAGCATGGAAGAAGAAAGCAACTTCCTTCCGATAAAAACGAAAAAGGGATTGCAGTTCCGTCTTCCTGAAAAACTCCCTACCGTCCAGGATAACGAGCTCGGAATCAACGGTTCTGTTGAAATTAAAGGGACGGGTGCAGGAAAGGGCAAGGTCAAGGCTAAAACTGATATGGAGGAATGGATCGAGGAAAACGGTAGTGGACCTCAAGAGGTTACTACTGCCATGTTGCTCGCCAGAAGGAAGATGAAAATGACTGAGTACAAAGTTAGGATCGGAACTTTATCATCATCCTTCCTGGAAGATCCTGAGAATAGAGTAAGATTACTTAAGTTAAACGGCAGTTGATTCTTTTTGTTAGTAGTCGATTTTGATTTGTATTGAGTGAATATTCTGCGTTCCAGCTTCAAAACCTGGAGAGTCTCCTGGCAATGATGGGTTCTTGTGAGAAATCGGTTGCACTGGTGGTCCCAAAATTGATTGCCTTATCACTTCAAGCTATCTTTGCGGAAGTTTTGCCTTTGTACCCAATCAAACATCACAATGCGGAGGGCGTGAAACGTATGAATATTCAAAACTATTTTTATTTCCGAGTTACGATTTGATGTTAATGCATTTTTAATTTTTATTTTTACGTTTGTATTTCGCTTTTTAATAGTAAAAAAGGACACTCGTCAGCTGCAGACTTATGAAGCCAGCTTGCTGAAAAAGTACAAGATTTACATGCAAAAGTTGGAGAAGCTTGTTATGAAGTATTGTCCGAAAAAGTCTCGTCACAATTTATCAGAGGTATACAATACTCCGCTAGTTCCATACATAAATTTTTCCAATTGTACAATGCATTTGCAATTATTTTGATGCTGGAAATTTCTTTTAGGCGGAACAAAAACTCGGCAAAATAGCGTTGATGTGCATGTGTAGAATGCTGGAGTCGCATCCGTATTTCAACCTGTCCGTGAATATTGTCAACTTCGTGATTCCCCTTCTGAATAATTGGGATGCAGAGTTACGGGAAATTGTTATTGAGACCGTCAGAAAAGTGTTTCGGATGGATAAACGTGGAGAAATATCATATGAGGTTTTATGTATTCCCTATTTATTTTCTCTATTTCAGGTTCATAATTTTGAATCCCCTAGTCTAAATATTCTTTTGAAATCAAACATAACAGATCGTTCGCCGGATAAATGTTTTAATAAAAACTAAACTGAAAGGTGGGAAAATGGGCGGAATACGTAACGATGTTATCGACGTTCTCCTCTTTCTACGAATCAAAGAAGCGGATTTGGAAAAGGAGAAGGAAGAAGAAGCCACTCCAGGTCGAAAAATGACTTTCGAGCAAAGGAAGATGCTGTCGAAGCGACAGAGAAAAGTAATTGCGAACACGAACTTGACTTAGGTAATTGCTTTAACTTTGTACGAAATTGAATTAATCTTCGTTTTCTTGTACAGAAAGCCAAGGAGCTGGTGCAGTTGGAAAAAGAACTACTGGAGGCGTCTGCTGAAGAAAGCAAAATTAGGAAATCCCATTTCCTTACGGAAATTACTAAATTGGTTTTCACTATTTACTTCCGTACACTGAAGACGAGTCCACGATCTACCATTTTATCTTCCGTGTTGGAGGGATTGTCCAAGTAATACAGTTTGGGTTAAATTTGAATCTCGAAATTATTAACATGGAATACGCTCTAAATTTATGTCTGTATTTCGATAGGTTTGCACACGTCATCAACATAGAATATTTCCAAGATTTACTTGTCGTGTTACAAGGATTTCTGAAGGACCAACAGTTGAAAGAGCGACAATTTCTCTTGTGCATCTCAACAGTTCTCGCTGTGTTGGATGGTCAAGGATCTGCTCTAACTCTGGATCCCACCACTTTCCACAAGTATTTGTACTGTACACTGGCGAATCTTACCGGTGGTAAGGGTTTATTTTTGTGACATCTTCACGTATTGCTAAACTTGATTGATGATGTATTACAATGATAGTTACTAATTTCAAAGGCAAACTAGAGACTAATGTAGAGTTGGCTTTACGCTGTGTTCGCCTTGCAACTGGAAAACGGAAGATGCCAAGTCATCGTGCTATTGCGTTTGTTAAACGTCTGGCCACTTTAGCCCTGCAGGTGGAACATCATGATGCACTGGGAGTGTTGCAACAATTGAAAATAATCATGCGGGTAAATATATATATAAAAATCAGTTGCAGGTATTTTATTACAAAATTAGCTGCAAAGTGAAAAACTAAAAGGAAACCATTTGTTTAGCTGCACCCAACCACCTCAGTCTTGCTAGACTGTGATGGAGCAGGAGGGAGTGCAGTGTACCTTCCAGAGCTGGAGGATCCTGATCATAGTGGGGCGCAATCATCGACACTGTGGGAATTGCTGCCTCTGATGGTAATTTTTTGAGTTCTCTATCTTAGCCAGTCACTAGAGCTAATTTTGCGCTTTCTGTTTGTAGTCTCA
>JAHZNI010002637.1:3802-24676 GCA_027744415.1 Seira ritae
GGGGGGGGGTGACAACTGAATTGTTTTCGCACCTCAAACATCTTCCTCCTCACTTCCGTTCTCTGATTTATGCGTATGATATTAACTCCCTGCACCCTCACATACTTTCTGAGGTGGTGTTGGTGTGATGTGATCGTGATCGTTGTGATCGTGATCACAATCATGCAGGAGGGGGAAAGATATGGAAATGTTTTTTGTAGAGAATAGAAAATCCGTTGATTCCGATGTCACTATACTACATATCAGATCAGACATACCTATATCGTTTATGATGACTTTGTTGGTGTGGGTGGCGGGTGGTGTGGTGGTGTAGGTGTTTTATGCAAACAGCGGAACTGATGCAAGAATAAATGCTGCATGCCTTGCTTTTTTCCGTTACAATCTAAATATCAGGAGAAGACTAGACAAGCATCATCACAATCACAATCACCCCTCATCAACTTGAAAATCTTCTAAATTCCTTCAGTATTCTTATATGCTCCGATTCCGACTCGTAATCTTTTCATTCCCCCACTCGCATTCCTGATTCCGTTTGGTGGAGCGGAGTGAAGTTGAGTGGAGAGGCAGTCGAGCTGAGTTGAGTTCGAGACCTGGGCTTCCGGCTTCCCCATTTTTATTCAACTTGTGACTTCCTGAATTCATCCTGCTTGAAAAAGAAGTCGATGGGCTTTCATTGAAAATCAGTGAGATGTACTACATATTTGGTGACGCGGCATCTATGTATTTTTGTGGCGTGGTGTCGTGAAGAAATCATCTTTGAGATAATGCAGTGAAAGAAAGAAAAGGAAAAGTGGAAAACTTTTTTATCTCTGCGGCTGCAAAACGATTGCATGCCTGCATGTATGTAGATACATACCTATGCATAAGCGGATTTTATCTGAATTATGCAATGAATGGATTGACATTGTTCATTCAAAAGAAAAAAATTCTTTCTTACTTTCTTTTCATATTTTTCCATCCTTTGAAACTGATAGTGTAACAAACATTCTTATACTTTTTTTTAACAATTTGATTTATATCGAGACGACATTTCTAACATAAAATCACGCTTTGTTTTTATTTTGCTGATTGAACATTCCTTTGACTTTGGTATAATAAAATCACTAGAGTCGTTCCAATCTATGTACGTCGCAAATTTGGTTTTCAACCATTTCTCTGAAAACGATTAATTCAGGTGTAAAAATTTACTGTAGGAGGTCTAACGAATTAATGTCAACTTTTTTTAAAACTTCTTTTTAGGGATACGACAAGGCTTCAGGTTCAGATTGCGTTTTTCCTAATTAAATAATATGCCGATCAAACAAAAACGTTCATGCACCATGGAACTGTGAAACTCGAATAATAATTTTCCTTTCATTGAAGCAAAAGAACAAAGCATACTTTATTAGTGCATTCTTCCGTTTTTTCATCATGAGAAGCACCTGCCTCGCTGCCAGCGTAATGATTTAATTCTTTTTGATGAATTATCTTCAAAGTAAGATGATGCTGATAAAATGTGTGCATGTGTATCTGGTGAAAGTTTTTGATGGCAAAATTCCAGATGCAAGGAGAGCAAGCAAGCTCATCGATGTATGAAAATTACTAACTGGGGCATGGCTTCTCCACACAACACCATTCATATTCCATGTAGATTAAAAAACATGAAATGTAGGTTGAGATTAACTTTTCTAACATCATCAGATTCATTTCTTGTTAAAATGTCGTTTAAAAAAACTAACAAAAAAATGCTTTCATGGCTGGGCGAAGTTATGAAATCTTAGTAATGTGGGTCGGATTCCCTTGCATCTCTTTTTTTTGGCTTGCTTCAAGGACTACCAGAACCAGAGTAGATTGCAGAATTCCATTTTTTTCTCTTTCATATGCTACTATTCTCGTCTCTTGTAAGTAGAGACACTTGTTCTACTTTACCATTTTTGCCAAATTGCTTTTTCGATTTTTTATATGCATGTTTTTTTTCGCAATATCATCCCAGGGAGAATATTGTGGGTCGTCGTGAGTCAGTCGTGATCGTATCGAATGCGCGCTAAATGGCAACGCATTATTATCAGGGAAGTCAGACGTTTTCACTTTCACCCATTTTCCCTCCCGTGATAATGTAAGTAGTATGTAGTAGGAGAATAAAGATGACGACGGGGAAAATGCAATAAGACACGTTCGGTCTGAAAGAGTGGAGAAATATGATAAATGTTGTCATAAATGAAGCTTAGGACATATATGTATGCTCACGGGTTGAGTATTTTTTGTGTGACTTAAGTTAGTCATTTTTGTGCTCCACCATCCACATCCACAGCCAGCCGAGTCATGAGCCATGAGCCATGTCAATATTAGACCTGGGTAAAGGTAGTCAAACAAGAATATCATCATCATCATCATACTCCTCGTCATCATCAAGAATAATTGGATTTGAGAAGAGCTTCTTTTGCTGGTTTGGTCTGGTCTGGTCTAGTCTTTTTGGCCCTTTTTCGAGGGAAACAAATCTGCCTGTCTTCTGTCTTCCACTTCCTTTATGTAGTACATACATCCATAATATATCCTTGCATTCATTTGTTCTCTATCGATGCACATTTGTGTATTCCAAAGAGATTTAGTTTCACTCTGGCTCTCCCTAATGCGATGCAATGCAATATTCTTAGATTTTGCTTGTCTCCCGGTCGTCACAAATCCCTCGTTTTTTTTCATGTTCTCGCCTCCCTTTCCTCTGAACTGAACAGAAGTCAAACGCTTTTTTATGGCGTAATAGCCAACCACAGGTGAGTTGGTGGGTACACATTAGCCACTCTGTCCCGATGGGAAAAAATGAAATCTTCGAAGGAACCAAACTATTTCTATCTATTACTTGTTCGAGTTGAACCAATCATGACGATGACGATGACTTGATGGAATAATATTCCTGGGGAACTTTTCTACTGATGAATTTCCCCCTAAACATTACCTTCTTTCTTTTGTTGCTTTTTCCTCTCGAGAGGGAGGGAGGAAAATGAAAGAAGGAAATTCTTATGATGTGAGTGGAGTAGAGTGAAGGAATGACTGTGCTAAAGCTAAAGCACAAGTGCAAACAAAAGCTATGTATATGTAGGCACTGGCTCTGGACTGGAATTGCATGAACTTTTGTACTTAGGCATATAACAAGGTCAGAGTCACGACACCATAGCTAAACCATGAGGGATGAGGAAAAGCAGCGGAAGATGAGAAGAGGAAATGTAGGCTTCTTTCTCTTTTGCCATATATTCGCTGGAGGAAAAAATAAGAAAAAAAGGAAGAGAAAGGTACGTACATATTAGGTATCCCTCAACAAAGGATTTTTTCTCTGCTCTTCTTCCTCAAAAGAAATAGTTTTGTTTATAGTAAAACAGAGTAAAAAAAATACCGGCCGCCTCAAGAGCTCCTCCGATCACCATCATCTTGTTTGAAAAATACACACACAGAGATTTCCAGCAAATAAATGGTGTCTGCAGGAGGGAAAAGGCAACTCAAAAGGAGGAAAGCTCTATCCTCAACGGAGGAAAAGCCGTGTAGTTGTAGTGTGTAGGTAAGGTATAATATGGTAAAAGTCAAGTTGAGTTTTAGGAAATGACTGGGGCCTCTATATCTGCAGCTCTAAAGCTGTTAAGACTTACTCACAATACGTACATACATACGTACATATTTTGTTTTGTCCCGGAATGTCAACCCAAATTATTAGGGTAAACGTTGTTGGCTTGGCTGTTGGCTTTTGCTCTTTTTGCCCAGTGAAAGTAAAACAAAGTCATACACAAGCGAAAAACTGCTATAGGTAATCTAATAATATAAAGTTTGCTGGTTGACAACGGACGGACGCACGACGGGAAAAGTAAGTACATTCCTTTCCATACTGGGCAGTGCCAGGGCCAGGGAAGACAAAAGTCAAACGTTCGAGTGATTTTTTTTGTATTATACCATCATGTCCATGTCCATGTCATTGCATTACGGGTTACAGGGTGGATGTAGAAAAAAAGGTATAAAATCAAAAGTTGAAAGGAGCGAGCACGTGGAACGAAATAAATATATAAAGTCCTCTTGCAAACATATGTATATATATTTATACCTAAGTATGCGGATTACAGAATCAAAAGAGCTTAAATCTATTGTTCAAGAGAAAGTCAAATACGAGAAAAATCAAATAGCTGATTTCGAGTAATTGGAGTGTAGTTGTAATTTGCGTATTTGAAGCACACTAAAATGTATACATCCGCTCTGAAATGAATGCATTGGAGCTAGAAGACTGAAGAGTTCTTGAATTTGAAATTGAATCCATTCATGCACTTTTACTGTACCTGAGAATTCGTTTAGAAATTTTCGAAATACCGAAGCCGATAATATAGCGAAGAGAAATTATTATGCATGATAAAACTAAAAAAAAGTATAATGCGCCAATAATTTTTTAAATGTGTTCTTTTTTATGTTACATGCTGCCCCTTTCCAATCATGATGATCTTCAACAAAACTGAATGGACGTTGACCAACAAAAATCCTTCCAATTACATAAATTCAGAAGGAGCAGGTGGTTTTTACTCTCGAAAGCCGACGGAAACGGATTTCGTAAAGGGCAGCAGCAAAATCACTCCCAACAACGAATGAAACAAAGGATCACCCTTCTAATCACCTTGGTGAGAAAACATAAAACAAGATTTTCTCAATTTGGGACATTTCTTATTTTCTCACATCTGTGACTCCCATTTTATGTGGTTTGTCAAAAAGTTCTAATTACAGTTGGGGAAAAGGGTTTAAAAAATGTTATTATTTCTTTTGTTCTTCTGACTCATAGCCATTCTAGTGTGAAGTTGATACAAAAAGGCTTTTGTTTAAGGCGTTCATTTATTTCCGGCATTAAAGCTGACCACTCGAATGGCAATATAATATAACTGGGTTTCTGTACTTACAATTAGCTTTTTGCCTTGAGTATATGTGGCTTAAAATGCGAAAACAGGTGTCATTAATTATGTGTTGAAGGAGATTGTTTGCGTCGAAATCCGAAACAAGGAACGAATTTAAGTACGAGTTTTACTTTCACTCAGCTTTCTCCATCGCCCTCTGAGATGAGAGAATACAATACTATTCAAGGCTCAATAACAGAAAATATTGTGTGAGCAACTGTATTTACTTATTCTTATGTACAATTATATTTTTGTTTGTATTTTTGATTCTGAAAATAGGTTGCCCTAAGCCTTGGAGCTCGCATCGCCATAATGAACGGCACATTCCCCCGATTCAGCCGTCAAGATAATCCTGCAGCTTACGCGAAATCTGAGCTAACCAGGTGACACTTTAAGCTTTTCCCCGCAGCTCTCGAAGCTGATAATAATGCTATTGAGTTGGATTTGGATTGTGTCATACCTACATACTTAATATTTAGTACAGTGTTATAGTCATGTGTGCGTGTGCATGTGAGTATAAGTATGTAATGCGATGTGTTCGAGAAAAAATTGCCCCTCCATTTTCTCCGCAGAAGAGTCCAGGAGGAAGAAACTACGTAGGTACTGCATACACACACACGTAAATGTAAATGCATTATGGTTGTTTGTCTTTCTTCATTTCAGATTTCTGACTTATGCCTTCTTGCCCGTGTTTAACTTCTGGTTGATCCTCAATCCCTATCGACTCAGCTACGACTGGCAAATGGGATCAATCCCTTTGATTGAGTCGCCATGGGATTCAAGAAATGCGGCTTCTGCTCTATTCTACCTTGCCTTCTTCTTTCTCCTCCAGCGAGCTCTTCTGCTCAAGGTTTACTCCTTTTAAAATGATTATTACATACATATGTACCAATACCGCATTTCTGCTAAAACTAATTCAAGGTCTCATCTCTCAGAAAGCAGGTCATGTAGTATTTATCCGTAAATAATTAATTCGAATTGATTTTTAGGATCGCTAAGAAATATAGCAGATGTCTTATGCAAAGCCTTTCCTCCACCTTCCTTCAACCATATACATACATAGTAGTTCAAGCATTGTGTAGTTTGTATTAAAGATCACACTTATAAAAAGAAAAAATGCGATAGATACACAATACAATACACACGTGCATTACGTAAATGATAATAAAACAATAATAATAAAATAATCATTGGCTTGCTTGCTCTCAGCCGTGTGAACGTGCACTGCCTAAGTACAGCACAGACCACACTTACTTTTACATCCCTATATTTTTTCCAGCGAATCAATCAGGTATATTGGTAGGTGGCAGGTGGATGGTGTTACATGTACCTGCCTGTATTACATACATGCTGATGGCTTTATGCTGACCCCAGGAAAAAGTGCGAATGCAGCATTATTTTGATGCACGTGCTACTCTACTCTACTCTGTCTCAAACATCTTGGTTTTGAGCTGAAAAAAGCCCTTTAGTTACCTTTCTAGAAAAAAATGTGTCTAATCAATTTATTTTTTTCAGTATGGGAAATATAGAATTCATGATTCATATCTCACGTAAGAAGAGCTCAAGTTTAGTTCCTGTTAGGAAGAATCTATATTTTTTCACATGATTTCACACTTTGCTCCACTTTTCCTTTTACCTTTCATGTTTCTCACCTAGAAAAGTTTTGTGCCAGACTACATAATATGTAGTAGGCGTAGATTCTGCAAAAACCGCTGGATTCCGATTCCAAAAATGAACAAGGATGAATTTCGAAGTCTAAAACTATAATGCATGCAGAAACATGTAGGTATGTATGTATGCATGTATGTGCAGAAACAAAAAAGAAAACGGATGGAGAATAAGAGGGAAAATAGTGTTTTATTTCCTTTTGATTTCTTTGTTGCTTACTCAATATCATTGTCAGCACTCAGCACCATTATCATCAACATCGACATCATGATCATGTAAAACGATGATTAAGGGGTGTATAGTATACTGCAGGGAGAGAGGCAGAACGCAAGAATAGAAGAACAAGAGAAAGAGAGCAACAAAGTTTTTAATAAAAAGGGGAAAAACTTGCATGGGAAAAGGAAAAAAAGTGGCGAAAGAAGAACACAAGGCGTTCTTTGATCTTTTTCATGTTCTTTTTTTCTCATTTTTTTCCTCCTGGTTGATATTTTCCTCTTCAAGGAAATGTTGAAATGGGTCGAGGAGAAGGAATTTTTAAAGGAAACATACCTACTTGTGAAAAGGTGGAATTCCAAGAAACTGGTTCACTAGCGTGTGCGTGCCATCTCTAACAAGTATGTAGTATGCCCATGTGCCATACCCCAGGAAGATAAGACAAACGCGTATTCTATTTACCTACTATTGATGGGCAAAAAGATGGGAAAATATTTCACGATTCTGAGCAAAGTAGGTACCACTATACATATTTTTGTTCCAAACCTGTCCATTATTTCGGAGAAATGGCGATGATGGTGAAAGTCAAATGGGTGAAAGCTAATGAAAATATAGGAAATTTTATGGAGTCGAACAGGTTGTTTGTCCATCCTCTTTCCTTTTTAACCTTCCGTTTCCTCCCCTGAAACAATCTTTGTGTGTGTGTGTGTGTGTTTTTGCAAAGTTTTCTTTGGCAATATAATATAAAGCGTGATAGGGGAAAAGGAATCCCCAGACGTTTGTTTGTTGCCGTAGAATCAAGTTGAAAATTTTCCTCCTTTGCGTTGGTCCCGAGTCCCGAACGAACAAGGGAAAGAGTATGAATAGGGACTAAATGGAAGATTTCTGACTTTATGAAATCCATTTTATGGCTTCGAGTTCCAGTTTCTGTGTTCCGTTCGGCTCAGATATGGGAGCAGACTTTAAAGTTGAATGGTAAATGGAAGTGGAATGTGAATTTGATCTGGTTGAATTTCAACAAAGAAAATGTAAATAAAACAAAGTTGCCAAGTTGCGAGCTACTACGTTTCATCTCGAATGAATAGAATCGTTTATATTTGTATGGCTTGGTGATGATGATGACGATGACGATGCTGATACTATATTTACTTTCACTGAAGATTGGAGATGATGATGAGTTTGAAGATATGAGGTTTCTCTTGTTGTTTGATGAAAAGGAAAATTGAGTGTAGGATGATATGAGTAAGAAGATAAAGTTTCCACCCAAGTTTCAAGATTCTGGTTTTTGATGAGATGATGACAATGAACATGAACATGATGATGAGGATTACCAAGTCCGCAACTCCTCCACAGTCCATTTATTTTCATGAGCATCATGGAACATCTTTCTCTATTGTTATTGCGTAGGGCAATGGAATTCATAAAGAGTTAAGAGAAGAGAATGAAGCACAAGGCTATCTCTGCAAAACACATGGAGGTTTCTGACGGGGAATCTGACCGACATTGCGATTTAACGATAATGCTTTTACTTAATATTGCAATAGATAGTATTTTAATAGTAAAAATGACCTGTTGTTGAGTAGAGATGCAGCCGTTTCAAAAGACTAAACTTTGCTTGAATCAAGACGTAGTCTTAACATGATTTGAAGCACAATTATTAAGTGTGTAGTAGTTTTTGGAAGTCCAAGTTTCAAAATTGAAATTGAATCGGTGAAAATTGGCATATTAACCCGGATAAATATGCATTTATAAAGAGAAAGTTTCAAAAAAGCAGCAAGGTAACTTCAAAAACCTGGAATGTATTTTTATGAAATTATATTTTGGAGATAGCTCAGTCCGTCTAATTTATACCACGCCAAAATATCAGTTTGAATATTGCATTATGCATTCACTAGCTTTGCCTCAATCATACTGTAGACGGTGAAAGTTACTTTCAACCGTTTACTAGTGTCAAGAGATAACGCTAGGGAACACCGAATGTAAAAAATCAAAGAGATGTCGCTCAAATTATTATCTAGACGGGCTATGCTGCATCTTAAAGCAAATTCGTAAGAAACCGATTCCACCATCTATTGTCTAACTGCGTCTCTTTTCAAACTTTCTCTTTATAAATGCATATTTATCCGGGTAATACATATTATGCAAGGCTCAAGGAACGGAAGAAGGCTCAAAGAATGCAAGGCTCAAAGAATAGCTTTATCCGTAGAATTCACCGAAATCTTTCAATATCAATACGACAATCATAACCACCTCATGCACACAACCACCTCTTTATTTAAAAATACCGCCAATCGTTACATCGCTGCCAAAACAATCCTATAACGTTGCGGGGTACTAGGTTTTGCTTAACCCACTGCCTTAGTATTATTACATTATCATCAGTCAAAATTGTCATGACATAATCCATGGGAAAGTCCTTTGATTTAATACTATTTGGTCGTTTCATGGCATTATTGCATATCCTTACATAATTCATATTTTACTCCAAAATCAGACATCAAAGATCAAAGAACCAATTGCCTCTACACTAGCGATCGAGTTGATAGGATGTAAGTAGATGTAGACGTAAATAAGGGAAAATGAGGAAAGTTCTCTGCAACCAACGACGACTTGCTCCGAGAAATGCTTCATTCATTAACTCACATTCACATAATTCATATTACATATTATGCATTCCATGTGTCTCATGATGTGATGCATAATAATAATAAAAAGCCTTTGTTCTTTTTTCAATGCTTTTCTGATTCTCATTTCATGTTTCAAACAAAATCTAGGAAAATGTTTCTAGATTCTCATTGGGTCGCATAGCATCGGCATCATTATTATCATTTTCATATTTTGTTACACGACGACGACATCGACATTGCATTAGTCTTTATGTAATATTCCACGGATTTTTTTTCGGCCAACAAAGGAATGACTTGAAAAGCTGAGAGTCAAAGCAAAAGCAGCTTCCCATTCATTTCCTGATCAGATTTCCTCCGTCCCACTTTTTTTCCACTTAATTACATCAAACATATTTTTTTCCTGTGCATTCCAATTCCAGTGCCATTATGGTATAGGATCGTTTGAAGACAAGTACATACCTTCATTGATAGAGTACATATAAGTATTTAACTGTTGCTATTTTCCCAGTTGCTATCGAAATGCATTTGCAAAAATATCTTTTTTTACCTAAAAGAAACGAGGGACGAGGAGCCGATGTGAAAGGAGAGATGGATGGAAACCGGATGTTTTCCAAATAGGCGGCTGCGGTGACAGTGGTAATCATTACGATGACTGTAGCCCTTACAAGTCTTCTCTGACATCGTGGAGGACAGGAGGAGACAGTGACAAAAGATTGCCATCTTCTTCATGTGGAGTGTTATCTGGGACCATTCTGTTTGTTGCGCTACTCTTTCTCTCCGTCCCGTTTCTGCCCGCTTCCAATCTGCTGTTTCCTGTTGGATTTGTCGTCGCGGAGAGAATTCTCTACACACCGAGGTATACAGTTCCTATAAATTACTCTATCCTCAGCAATTGCAATTAATTGCAGTGCTTCAGTGATTTGTCTCGTGACTCGAGAAATTTGTCGAGGACTGACCCAATTAGCTCATTCCTGTAACGAACTTTAAAAAATAATGGTTTCATAGTTCGTGCTAGCAAATAAATTCATGGTCTGCTAAGTTATATTTTTAGTGCAGATTTCAAGAATTCTTTTTATCCCAATCAAAATTTTCAGATGACATACCTTGACATTTTCATGGTATCTGGATCTAGTCTATTCATTTCTGTTGAAATGGAAACTCGGAACAAATTGTTTTTTGTCGTTGACGTGACGATATCGCATTTTGCAAATTTTTCGTTTCATCGTTTTGGGGCATTGTGATATTTCCTTGAAGGGCAAGTTGCTTACGCATGATATCGGGATTTTCAAGATCAACAAGGAAATGTGGGAGATTCACGCAAATATTTATTTTGAGCAACGTCCTTCCATCCTTAATTTTTTTACGTTCATAAAAAAGACTAATAAAACATTACCTATGTGTGTATGGTAGGTATGTATTTATAAATGCATCTTCCATTTTGATTTTGACTTTTTTTGCAGTTTGGGAGTGTGTATACTCGTCGCACACGGGCTGGAATACATCCTTTCCTACGTGAGGAGCTTGAAGAGAGGCACAACAATCGGACAAGGTCCATCCGAATCAATCTCATTAAAAGGAAAGATTAGCAGCAGAATTGGAGAAAATTGCAGAGCTACTAATAGCCAAAGCCATCATCCTCCTGACATACTTCTCCTCCAGAAATTGGCGATCTTCCTCCCTTTGTGCCTTTTAGTTGTAAGCTTTGGCTTCCGGACATGTAATAGGAACTTAGTGTGGCAATCAAGAATCTCTCTGTTTACGTAAGTCATTTTTTCCCTTCTACAAATGAAAATGGAAACAATATCCGAGTCTCATTTCATGATGATGAGGATGATGGCAGTGGTGGTCGGTCATCATCAGTCACGTCATTTCTTCTCATTATTGTTTGTTTGCTTTCTCCCTACTTCTTCTTCTTCTGCAGATCTGGAATCAAGGACAATCCCCAAAATGCGAAGATGCACTACAACTTCGCGAATCTTCAGAAAGATCTTGGAAATGCTAGTGAGGCTATAAAGCATTACACCATAGCTATTCGGTAAAAGGAACTAAAAACTCTGTTTCATGTTTCCAAACAAAAAGAATGTATTTCTTGACTTTTTTGCAAACAACCGCCATAATAAGGGGTTGTCCATAAAATACGTAACGCGTTACAGGGTCTTTACAAGACCACTCTCACCATAACTGTCAAACGATACGGACGTTAACATGGGTAACCCCCACCCCCTCGTTTCATTACGTATTTTATGGACAGTCCCTAACCAACAAACAACCACATGACCATGGAAAAAAAATTTCTTTGTTTTTTACGTCAAAAGTTGCTATTTCTCCATTTTCTTTTTTATGTCTAGTCTGTGGCCAGAGTATGCGAGTGCCCATAACAATTTGGGCACGCTTTTGGAGGATCCTGTAGTTGCGGAACATCAATTTCTCAGGGCTATCCGGGGTAATCAGGCACATGGTGGGGCGCATTTCAACCTTGGTGTGCTGTACATGTGAGTAAAAAACTTTCTCTTCTGTTCTATATATATTTTTTTACCTACCAGAGAGCATTCATGCAGAAACAATGGAAAAATTGACTTTGTCTTCTTCCTCTCTCAAGCAAGGGATTTTTTTTTCATAAAAAGTGGAAATATTGCTAGATCATCATTATTTATATCAGAATATGATGATATCATTTGTGATGATCATCATTAGAAAATAAATTGAAGGAAAAACGTTGACTTCAGCAACAAAGGGAGCATTGTTCAGCTACATCGCAACGCTTCAAAAAATATAAAAGGAGCCATCGGGAGGATTCTATTTGTATCCTTTCACCACATTATTGGATCATCCTTCATGTATTAAAATTATAGTAAAAAGAATCACATTTTTTGCATGTGTTCACCCCTCATCATTGTCATGTCAAATCATGTATAGCTATGATGCATTATGTAATCACAATCGACAATCACACAACAACGTAATATAATAATAACAATACAAAACCAAAATGTAAGTACATTCATGAAGCACAGAGAACAGAACACCTACACCTCTTCCACTTTTGTTCATTCTAGTTTCGCACGGGTTGCACGTACAATCTCTTTTGATGATGATGATAAGATGATTGAATTGAATACAAAAGTTGGAAGTTGGAGGAGGAGGGAAAAAAGTATCGTGGTGGTATGGTAGTGGTAAAGGTGGCTGATTCTCTCTTTCATTGTCTCTCTCTCTCCCTCTCAGAATATAAAAGTGAGTCAAGTGGATTCATGCTGCCAGGCAAGCATCTTTCTTCGGTTATGCACATTGCACTCGAGAAAAAAAATTTGCCTTATTGTCGACCAACTGATCCTCTAAGTATGCATGAGGGAAAAGTAATAAAAAAAGGAAATACATAATATATTTTTTTTCTCGAGTCCAGGCCCAGACCCACTAGACTACTGACGAACTACTTTTTTTACAGAGGTTAAGTACAGTTATTGTTACCACTTTCACTTGAGAATGTTTTTCTCTATAGAATAAAACACGCATCCATATTATATTATATTCCATAGGTAATATCCTCCAGACAAGGTCTACTTGAGGCAAGTTTCATGCTTCAGGATGAAGTTATTTTTTTTATACCGGCACACAATCAAAATGGAATTGTTGCTGACTCCACTCCACTCTCATCTGTATGATATGACATCATCAAGCTTCATCCTCCTCATTTTCCATAAATTTCTTATTCTTCCCTTCCTTTATTGTCTGTCTGCTAGATCAGATTCATCCCGTCGTTTAAAACATTATTTTCTCTTTCGTAACGGCAGGGGTATAATAGGGGTCATTCACATTGGGGTTTGAAATTATGGTGGGCAGGGGGTATACTTTACAGGAGAAAATGCGTCAAAAAGGTGGATGGGTGGCTGTGGCTGGTCTAAAAAATCCGAATTTTTTTCGTTACGTTTGATGTGAATGCCCCCTATATATATTTTTTTCAATATCACGCACAGCTTCCCTATTGTTTGTTTAGAATTAATCCTGGTGTGGTGTGATGGTTCTTCCATGGATGGGTGAAATTGCTCCCTCCTGCCAAATACTTTAGCTTCAGTTCCAAAAGACCTGACTAATTTTATGAAGCTGCGAGTGCAACAACTCGCTCGTACTTAGTATGTATGTTGATATTGTGTGCAGTTTGCTCACTTAAGTATGCAAGCTTATATTTTTGGCTTTCACCTCTCACTCTCACTGCTCCCAAGAAGAAGAGGAAATGGGTGTATGAGTGTACTGTATGGAAATGGGAAGGACTGAATAGCTTCCCCCTTGTCTTGTCATTCTGAGTTTATCTGTTTCCCTCTTTTGCAGAGCTTTCGTCTTGAATTTAGATGCTCCCATGGAAATCCCCTCCGTCTTCTTGGAGAGGGCTGAGGCTGAGGAGTTGTCGATTTTGTTTTCTCTGTGGTAGTCAAAATGAAATAAAAAAAACCTGTCAGTGGTCTTGCTTTCCTCCTATTCTATTGTCTGTTGATGATGTTATGTATGTTATGTTGGGTGCGTGTGCAAGCCTTTATTGTGGGATGGTGGGATGTAGGAAGAAGAAGCCTGCTGCTTTAAGTGTTGTGAAGAAGCCTGTAAATAGCAACAAAGGACCTATTGTCAGATCAAGTCTTTGTAAGGACTAAAGTCGTAAACGAAAGTGAATGGAGGGAATGAAATAAATGCATTGTAAGCTGGTTTCTTTCTAAAGCTGCACATTTTATTACACCTTTTATGTCATAGGTGATGGCAGGAAAGAAGATGTAAGGATCTGTTTTCACATGTCTTGGAAGAAAGCCGAAAATCTTTCTGTTATTGCCTACCTGATGCTGTGGTGAGTGGAGATGTGTCGGCAATCTGCAGCTCTCTAGAAATCTCACACATTTTTGGTAGAACTACCAACAACCACCTACCAATGCAATGCCATCAATTCTTATTGCAGTTGAGCGAGGAGAGTGAAAACTGTTGATCTCTTTATATTTTTTCCTAGTACGGGGGCGGGGGTGGGAGTTTGAGAAAATCTAATGAAATCCATTGAAAACAATATACATATTAAGTATATAGTTTCCACAGCATGGGGTTTATTACACGAAACTGATTTTGCGAAGCCTACAACAGTTAAAGGTGCTTAAGTGACAACGGCAGCCTGTAGTCTGGGGTCTCAAAATGAAGCTTCATGATAATCCATGTCCATATGTGTATATAGCCATAGCCTAAGTATTTTAGCGAGTTTGATCGAGTAATCGACCGCTCGTGAGTAATACTTACTTTGGAAGGTATGCCTACACTTGAACGTCAAAATTCAAAAATTGAATCTCGCGCTCATTCTCGTCAAGCATTAACGAAAGGTCAAATCACTATTTATGGTAGATACAGTTAAATGGCATTGAGTTTCCCGATTTCGAAAACCGCGGTCATTGGCTCGAACCCATGATTGTAGTTTTCAATGGACAAGGATAATACCTACCTACACTTCAAGCGATTGAAGCACTTTACTCCTGGGACTATATACCTAATAAGTCTGGTCTGGGGATTTAAAAACCCGACAAAGCTGGGCATGGCTTGCATTAATCCTACTTATTGTATGTTTTTAGAATTTAGATACGTTTTTATTTTTCTATTTCTGGAGCTACATAATTAGAGGAAGCTATTTTCGGTTCAGATCCCTTTAGAGTACCAGCCAACGCACCGCCCGTCCATTCAATTTTTCATTGTATTCATTCAGCAATCTCCCTATTCATCTGCAGATTTCTGACTGATTTAATAATGTGGAAATCAAAGCTCTACCGAAAATACTTCGTGCTTAATCTACATTGTCAAACAAAGCTCTACATGTACAACGGCTAGATATAATCAGTTGCATTCCAGCAGGGTTTAAAATTAAGAAATAATTAGTTAAGCAATAATGAATCTAAAAAATAAAAATAATAATAATAACAAAGCATTTAGGAAATGCTCCTGAATCTACAACCTTTTCTTTAGAGTCAGGAATTGTCTCAAATTCCTACCTGGAACTGGAACTTTATTATTAAATGTAATCAAAATAAATTTGAGTTTGACTAAGGTGCTGTACGGTCTGGCGATGCAAGCTTGGTCTTGGTACGCACGTACGTACCACCTCCACGATTTTCCCTCCAACTCAGCCCAATTCCAATATATTTCCTCCGAGCTCTCACACACACAGAGGCAGAGCGGAAAATGCATGAAATAATGACCTCCTTTGTAAGCATGAAATGACAGGGTGTAAGCAGAGAAGTGTATAAACTGCTAATTAGCATGAACGCCAATTAACCTCTCACCGTCTTTTCATGAGTTTCCCTCCATCCTTCTCTCTTCACTCCTTTTTTTGTTCTTGAGCTTTATTATTATTGCAGAAATTATTGTGAGCTCATAGAGAAAAAATCCTTTACGTTTTCCTCTACATAGGTACGTTACATGCCTACTTACACTTTTTTTGTTTTTTTACTCCTTTGTTGTCAGAAACATTTCCATTTACCGCCGCCTCCTCCTGTCACACTGTGCTTTTCGAAACGAGAGAAGCAGAGAAATTCACGTTCATGAGCGGAGAAGAAATGGGAGTAAGTACACGAGTTTCCCTGGCACAAGCAGGTGAAAAAACTGCCATCGGCTCTCTGGTCTGCTGGCTCTGGCTTGCTTGCTCCTTTCCGTTAAAATTCAATGACACACTTTCCTGACGTTTCCTATATTGCTAGCAAGGTGAACAAATTGTTCTAAATTTAATAAATTTAATACCTACCTATTCATGTACCATGACGTGCTCAACATGGGTGGTCCTCCATGTGAACCTGACCATTTCCTTCGACTAAAAATATAATTTGCAGGGTGCGTTTTTCCCTCTGAGCTCCACTGACCAGAAATGACGACGATTAGAGTTGACGAGAAAATTACTTGGATTGTCCACCTCCAGATATATTTGCATTTGTTAGGACCACGACATAGATGCTTATGGTTTTGTGGTGTTAGTGGTCTGTACGTCCGTCCCGGCCAACAATTCGTCAATGGGTACAAGCAGTCACTTTTTCAAGCGTCATAGACTGTTAAATCTTGAGTGAGGCATTCTTAGAATTTTGAACCCTATGAATCGAATGACATTCTGATTCTGACATGAAATGCTTCTGATGTCTCATTCGTTGTTAATTTCTGTTAGAATTTAAAAAAAATACTTGCTTCTTCGTGAATGGATGTATGTATAGGTATCATTGAATTGAATAGGATTTCAGTTTGTGGACCTTGTCTTGAACTTGACTTCGCAAAATTATTGCATTAAATCTTTCCTTGCTATCCATTTTACTAGTCTACGCGGTTTCCTATTCCTTCAGGGAAAAAAGAACGTTGATGCGAGAATGATATAAGTATTTCATTGTAGCTTTCATCTTCTCTCTCAGTAGCCGAAAGAAATTAAATATAATCGTTCCCAGTTCCCGGAACGTATGTTCAAAAAATACTTTCCACCTACATATGTGCATTTTGATATTATCCACCGCATGATGATGTTGTGTGCATACATATGTGAATATGTGGGTATGTGTCGTCGTTTGTAGGAAACACACAAAGTAGTTTCACCACCACCACCACAAAAAGCCTTTTACCTTTATCGCTTTCCACATTTTTCTTCCGCCTTATTTCCTTTTCCAATTTGCGATTTGTCTCGGATTTTCCTTTTGCCACTAATAAATTCGATTCTCCCCTCTCGCCTCTTTCATGGGACTAATTGAAAAATTACCTTGACTTGGCTGGATTTATTACTGCGGAATTGAAATGCATTATAGTTATATAGTAGTATCCTGGCCCTGGCTTTATCCTCCATCTCTTCCTCCTCCTCTTCCTCTGCATATAATATCCTATTTGTACTGTAATCCAATTGTTGGTCCTCATCCCAATCTCAAGTTCAAGTTATTCAGGCTAATTCAATCAAACGTGCATAATTTGCTGAGCAAGGAAGAAATAACTTGGAAGTTGGAGGAGCTATGTTATTTGCTCCCCTTTTCATAAGAAATGGAAATAGGAAAGCGGCGAGAGAGAAAGAGAGATGAGGAAATGATGGAAAAAATTACGGAAATTATGCAAAACGATGCTGAAATATACTTTCTTGTACAATTACTCCAATCACTGCACAAACAAATCGCTTCTGCTACTGTACCACTGACTATGGAAGTTTTTTTATTTAGCTGCGTCTTTGTAATTTTGTACTAAGACACGGCTTTAGGAAAAGCGTGGAATTCAGCATTATTCTATAAGCCAAACGAGAAAATTTTCTTGTTATTTCTGCTATTATATTTCTAGAGAATTAATAGGAGGAAGAGGAGGAGAGGAAGAAGACACTTAAATATTTTTGGAATTAATTTAATTGCTTTTTCTTGAATGCACTCGTCAGCAAAATGGAAAACTTTTTTTTTCTTCCCTGCTAATAAATGTACTTTTGAATCGCTGATCATGATATATATGTATTTTGTAGGCGAAATGAGAAGTACAAGGAAGCTCTGGAGCACTTGGAAGAGTGCCTCAACATTGATCCATCTCATGTGGAGGCTTTGCAGTACTTGGGTGCGTGCTACAACATCCTCAACAAGACTCATGAGGCGGAAAATGTCTTCCATAAATTGATTAGTTCCGATCTGCCACCATCCAAATTGCATACTAATTTTGGTGTCTTCCTTCAAGAGCTTGGTGAGTCCGACAAAAAGTATTCTCTCTCTCTTGTGCCACTTAATATCATCTAGTCTTCTAACTCTAACCCTTTTCCAATTCCTCCCCTCCACCACCTCCTCCTCCTACTCTGTTTGTCTGTGTTGCATGCAATATGTAATATGTAATCGACGACGACGACGATGGAGGGTGCTTTATTTGAAACGACTTGGCTCAGCTCTCGCCTACTCTTTTCATTCTGCACCACTGTCATTTTCTTTTTCTTCTCCTACTCCTACTACTGCATACGTTTCATTATCTCTTAACTTTTTTTTTACTTGAAATAAGGCCTATGTGAATGCATTATGACAAGCCAAGCCAAGCCAGGAAGACTCCACTCACAATCAGCTCTTGAAAAGGAGTCCTCATTTAAAAAGAGAGATGATGGCGATAGTGATGATGAAGATGATTCATTTTAGATCTTGATCGAATCAGATCGAACAATATTGAGAACGTCGTCGTCAACCACTCACGTCACTCCGAGCTTTCACTTTACCAATTTTACCTTTTGTTTCTTTCGTAAATGCATTACAGCCTGACACAACCATCAACCAAGTAAAGTGTTGGATTGTTTTCATCATTACTGAATATTGAAAGCGACGACGGAAATGATGAAGACATAATTAGAAGTGAAAGTTAAGGCATTCTATCTATTTATCTAATTTATCTTAATTATCCCTTTTTTTATTTCTAACGTATTAAATGGGACGCCGATGAGAAAAAAACTTGTTTAGGAAGACATTTAATTTTGTATGCTCGTCAAACAAATCAAAGATTTCTTTGATTTGATTAAAATAAAATGCACTTGACGTTGAATTACAATACTCTGGGCATATTTACAAAGCAAAATTAAAAAGTTGTTGAATTTTATCTTGGATTCATTCCCATTCCGTCGTTAGATCATTCATTTGTCTCATGTTTTCCCTTTACGCTATATCATCACTTCTTTTTTCCCTAATTTGACTTCTAGTCGTCCAGGAAAATTTGAGTAAAATTTCTTCATGTTGGCCCACTTTAATCAAATCCTATTTGTACCTTTGGAATTTGGAATGCGGAAGTTTTCTTCTTCTATTTTATTCATCTCCTTATCATCAGCACAACACAAGCACATGAAATTCTTCTGTTCTCTTCAATATAATGAGAAGAGAAAGTGCAGAGCGTTTACTATTTACATGGTCGTTGTTGTTTTGGGCTTGAGCAGAATTGAATTGAATTTGAATGCTGTCGTTTGTTACCCTCATCTACCTTACCGAAACTGGTCGGTCCTGGTCCTGTCTCCTGTCCTGTCGCGTGCTTGTTTCTACTTCTAAGCTTTTCTACTTAGGTACGTGTGTCCCACACTTTTCTTCTAGACTTTTCTTAGTTTTCAACTTTGAATAGATAAGACGTACTTTCCTCTCAAAGCCTTGCCTACGGATGTTGGAGAAAGAACTTGTCTTGGCAGTTGAATTAAAGTATTGTCATAGTCATCATCATAATTTCACGGTAGTGAACAGTTGTCCTGCTGTTTTAATAATCTTAATGATAATAATAATTATGCTGTATTTATGCCTCCTTCTTCTTTTGTAGAAGAAGAAGGAGAAAGTCTGTCCTTTTCTCTCCTCCATCCTCCATCTCCCAGAGGAAAAAGTATGGAGGAACTTATGGACTTTTCTTTCTTTCCTTCAGTTCAGACTCTCATTATCTTTCAATACTTACTTATTATTTAGGAAAAGGGGAAGGAAAAAGGGAAAGACGCGATAGACGATGATGATGATAACGATGACGAGGATGTTGTTGTTGTGTTGTCCATGAATACAGAAGTGGAAGAAGTGAGAGAACAACTAAAAACTGCAAACTACAATTTAAAAATTAGTTGTAGTAGTCGTCGTCGTTGTAGTTTTTTGTTTACCAGTGAAATAAGCTTTTTTCTTACAAGTTTACTCAACCAAATGATTGGGGAAAATGGCAAGGATTGTTGAAGAAAGCGGAGGAGGAGGAGGGGACGACAGGAATATAGAATAGTAAAATAAAATAAGGAGAAAAATGATCATGACGATGGAGATAACGGGAGAGCAAATAAAATTTTCTTTAATTTCATCCCCATTACATTTCATTCATTCATTCATTCATTCATACACTCGGATAAAATATAGAAAAACACTTTGTCTATTCAAATTCAAATGCGCTCGCTGCTACTGCTGCCGGTGGAAAAAATGAGTTCCTATTTTAAGTACCACGAACTACTACGCTTGAACAAAAAGAAAGTTTTCACTTGTTCTCAAAACTTTTTGCATGTATTTTTTTTTGTAAACATTAAAATCTCGAAAATCTGTTGGATGGCCTGCCTGGGAAATTGAGATACTATATTGTTCTCTTGAAAGTTAAGTTCGCTTTTCTTCCTTTTTAAATTGATTATTCATCCTTCTTTTAGAAATTATAAAGGTAATATATTATTCACTAGTCAATAATGGAGAAGATAGACGGAGGAAATTGAAATTGAGCTTTCATTTTATTAAATCGTATCCATCAGAAAAAAACTTATGAGTTCCATCCAACTCATTAAAACTGACGAACATTTTTAGTTAAATATTCAGGAATTGTCTAGATAAATTGGGGGAGGGGGTGTCCCGCTCTGGGTCTACTTCGGCGCGGCGTAATACTTGAACTGTCCCAAACCTACCAGTTATTATGTTGCAAACGGAGTGAACCGTAGTGTGCTACATTATGGGAATGCGTATGTCCGTCCGTCCGTCCGTCTGTCTGTACGCACTCTAACTTCCCTCCAATATGTC
>JAHZNI010002638.1:0-13942 GCA_027744415.1 Seira ritae
GATATCGGAAGCATTAAATGCCTTTTGAATATTCTCAATAGCAATATTGAGCCTCGTCCTCCGCCTCTGAATTTTGGGAAGCGTTCGATACTTCCACTTGTCCCAAATGGCTCTTCTATTTGCCCGACGAGTTTTATTAATTCCTTTCTTACGGTTTAAATTATATGAAGGAGTTGTTCCTGACTCCTCCATTTTCTGGAGATCTCTCTTTCTCCGCTTCCTCCTCCTCCATGTATGCTGCGGCACAATCGTGCTAAAATTATGCAAATCTCTAGGCAGCTTTGTTGGTTTCTGCGTGGGTAGTTTAGCCTTCGGCGTGAACTTCACTGGACCATAATCAGGCATGAAGTTCTCCTCAGTTGCTTCAGTCGTGGGCTCCGGGGTCGTCGTAGGCTCAGGAGTAGGTGGTTCAGTCGTTGGGGACGGGGCAGGTGTCGAACTTCTCTGTCGTCTCGGCTCGGGATTTTTGGTTGATTTGAAGATGGGCTTTCTCTTCCTTGCGGGCCCCACCGTCGACCTCAGCCTCAGCCTATCCTGTACGGCGGGTTGTGGACGAACGGAGGAGTGTATCACAGGCTCCTCTTTCACCTCCTTCGGAGGCCTATGCGTCGAGCGAATAATAGCCGCAGTGCTCTTTGGAGGACCTTGCGTGCTCCGAATCAGGGGTGGTGGCGTGGCACGAGGTGGTCCCTTCGTTGATTTAAATAAGGGTTTCCTAGCTGGAGGACCTTTTGGAGTTGACTTGTAGAACGGCGCGTCAGTTTGAATTTCCTTAGGCCTGTGGCTTGACCTGTAGAAAGGTCTCTCTTCCTTCGGCCTAACCGTGGATTTAAAAATGCTCGATTCAGACGAGGGTCTATGCGTTGAATGTATGAAGGGGGTTTCCGATGTTTCCTCCTTTGGTTTTGCCGTTGAGTGCAGAACGGCCTTTGTGGTTTTCTCTGGAGAAACAGTTGATCTTAACATTGGCTGTGCGGATGATACCGGGCGATGAGTGGATCGATACATCTTTCTTTCCACCCTTGCCCTCTTCGTGGAGTGGACAACAGGTGCATTGGTCGTTGTAGGAAGCGGGGTTGTGGTAGGCTCTGGGGTAGTTGTTTCCTTCGGAGATGTCGTTTCATCTGGAGACGGAGTGCTCGCCCCCTCAGTTGTTGGAGGTGCTGGAGTCGTCGGTGCCTCCGAGGGATAGGTAGGTGGCTGTGCTTTTTCAGTGTGGGAAATGTATTCAAAAAGGACTGCATTTGAGTCAGGTCTTTCGTTTTTCCTTCTCCGCTCCACTCCATCCATGTCTGAGTTCATGTCGTACAAGGCGACATTCTTGATTGGCTCGATGTAGTAGATTTCAAAGTGGTTCCTGTAATTATCCAAGAGGCGGACTTGTCCAAAAAATTGCCTAAATAAGTTAGCGTAAAAATAAATAAAAATGCTCAAGGACATGACTTTTAGATCAAGTTAGTTTATTTACTCCAATTACGAATCAATGACGTAGCCCGTGACCAAAGTGGCTCTTTGCCCCATGACATAGCCCGTGACGGGCTTGACAAGTTCATGGAATTGCTTTGCATCATAATTGCCTGCACCTTCCCCTTCCTTCACTTCAACTTTGAGGTCCTCCATATCATCCCATTTAGGATTCTTAAAGAGGCACAAGGTTACCAGAGGAGGATTTGATTTCAGGAGGTCTATAGCAAGAGGCTGGTGGCAGGAACTCTCCTGATTAAACTTCCTTCCACCATTTAGGATTCCAGTCTTTAAGGTGTGGTCATCCTTCTCCGGAAATGAATCTGAACTGGGGACCTTAGACTCGACGAAGATGTACTCAAAGACATTGATGCGGTTTCGTTCTCCCTCTAGAGGAGAGTGATGGTGCTCGTAAGCGCGGCCGCCCAATGCCATTTTTATGGGGATAAATAAAAGAGGAATAAGAAGATGTACATGGTTCAAAAACATTTTCTAAATTGAACTCCATTTATTCAAGTAGAGAGAAGAATGCGAAATTACATCAAAATAAATTCAATAGTCAGACAACAAAACAAAGGAGCTTAATTAACAGGTAAATAATAACAATTAGCACACATCCTCTACGTAATTAATTTTAGACATTTTAAGGTTGCTACTAGCTAGAGACGTACATCACTCCTTACAAATGGCACTAGACGGTAACAAGTTAACAAGCAATACTTACTACGATTAAGGCAGTTTCAGGAAGGAACTTTTAATTAAACCTTTAAATCTTTAAAATTGATTTTTATTGTACATTTTCTATTTTAATCACTATCATCATCAAAGCCCCAACCAGATTGGCTTGCCTTCCTCGGCGAACGACGAACATTTAATGTTGTCTGCCTCAAGGATTTGCTGGCTGAAGGAGGAGGCAATTTAACAGCAGTCTCCTTCTTTCCCCTTCCTCTGCCCCTGCCCCGGGAAGATGTGGAAGCACTTGAAGCTGGTGACGAAGGCGGAGAATCGTCATCTACTAAATCTACCTCCATAGGAGCAGCTTTTCTTGAAGTTGAACTCGCCTTTCCCCTGCCACCCCTACTGCCACGGCCTCTAGCACTTGCACCACCTCTAGAGCCTCGTCCTCCTCTGCCCCTCCCGCGTGAAGTGGATGGCACATCATCATCGTCATCTAGGTCAACGACGGCGTCATCATCATTCACACTTGACGCATCCTCGTCATAATCATCATTTGCGTGTCCGTTCATTTTATCCTTAGGCTTGATACGAGCAAGGATAGATTCCACCTGAAGAAATGAGCAAAATTAAAATAAAATACAGTCATAGCAGAGGAAATATAAGACAAGTATAATGGCTAATTATTATGCTGACCTCAACACTCTCCTCGTCTTTCATCTGATTGCGCTTATCCCTCATTTGCTCCAACAGCAATTCTACCGTCTCCTCCGTGCATTTCTTTGCAGTCAGGTACTGAATAGTTTTCTCGATTTGCGATTCCACCACCAGCTCTATAGCCTTATCATCGTTTTTCTCTACCGCTGTCTTAACTGCTTCGGAGAGACCACGTTCGGAGAGGACTTCCAACAGGGTTTCAGTTTTCCCTTCGGCTCTGGCAAGTCTGAAATAATTTTCGACGATGGATTCAACGTGGCTGTCTAGATCGTCGTCATCCTAAGAAATTAATTAATTAATCTTGGTTAAAGTGAAAGTTTTGTACAAACTTTACAAAAAATATTTAAAATATAAAATATCTTTCTTCAGAAAAAGTTCAGACTTAAAATTACCTCTTGCTCGACAACTAGTTGCTCCATATCATCAGCATCGATTTCATAGGTGCCGTCTTCCCGACGTCCAGGCATCTTCTTGAACATAACAATGTCCTCGTTGGCCACCTTGTCCATGAACTTTTGATTGAACCTAATTAAACGAAATGAAAAACCAAATTGAAATGCAAATAATTTTCTAGATGATTTACTTCAAATGTATAAGTATCTATTTAACCTATTTTGATTAAAAGTCTCCTCCATATTATCATGAAATATTCTAATCCTCAAAAGAGGCTTGACAGGCTGCTGCTGATGTCCCGTAAGTTGATCCTCCGCTTCCTCCACCATCCGATTGATAAGTTGCTCAATGTACTTCTCCAAATGGCGGCTCTTCTCCTTCGCCGAAGCATTCTTCTTCATTCCATCGAACACTTCCTTGGCCACCACATCCTTCATAATGAAGGGCCTTACAGTCTTTAGCTTTATAGGTTCCAACTTATACTTCCTCCGATTCACATGAAGTAAGAAACAGTGCTTCCTCTTCGTCTCGCCACCACACAATGAAGTCGCCACAGGACTGCCAGGCTGGAGAATTCGTGTGGATCGTAGACCAGCAGCTTCATCCATTTCAGGTTTGCACTCGTGTTCATGGCCCCACAGGACGAACTGCATGTAGCCAGGAATGAAGCTCTCCGGAATGTAATTTTTCGGACCGCGCTTCTCGCGGTTTTGATGGAGGACGAGGATGTTAAACCACTCCTCTCTTCCTTCTTCTTCTTCGGGGCCAATGAAAGTGACCTTGCGGTCCTGGATCAGGCGATGGAGACGCTCATCCTTCATGTGACCCAAGCCGTAGAGGGCTAGCTTGGTCTCCCCTTTGACAAGAAGGACAGGGGAGACTGTGACTTTATTCAGGTTTTCCCACTGTCCAAAATGATTAAGGAGCTTGGCAGCCGCAAGGTGGTCAACGGCACTGGTCTTGGTTACGCCAACGGGGTCGTCATGGTTTCCATGAATGGAGAACACCGGTAAGGCGATGTTGATGTTGGAGTCGTAGTAGTTCACTTCCGGATCGTCTTGGTTGGCAAAGTCTCGTTTTGGGTCGCTCACATATTGAAAGGCAACCGGTCTGAAATTAAATATTATCCAAAAAAATGAAAATATTTACATCTTAGCCAGTTGACGATGCCAAAATTTCAAGGTGGGCAACTGACTTGTCTCCCAAACAGTACTTTCGGAACAGTTCCATAGCTTTCCGAAGACATGGAAGTTTAGGTTTGTTTTCATGGAACAAGTCTCCTCCCAACAGGAGGAAATCTACCTCTCGTTCTCTGGCAATCGCAAGAATTTCCTCGAATGACGTGAAACTGTCTTTTTCTGGAAGGAACGCAATAGAAAAAACCACATTTAGGTCTTCTTATAATAAGTTTCAGGTCATCCACTATAACTATCATTATAATTAACTCTTGTCACCTCTTTCCGGGTCATTGTCACAATATCCTAAATGGATATCAGAAGCTAGGAGGATCTTGAAGGTGTCTTCATCCTGGACTTCCCCTGTGCTCACGACCACCTGTCCGGTCCTCAACTCCGTGTCAGAGGCCGACCCCTCTTCACAGGATGACTCCAAATCCATTAGAAACTCAGCAGATGTCAAAATATTTAACTAAATACAGTTTCACTAATTACAACCAATACTAACACCCTTTGAAGTGGAGTTAAGAAAAAACTTGCATGGTCCGTAGTCCAAACAAAAGAACAGAGAGCAAAGAACCAAGGACAGTGAAAAAGTGTAAGAACGTCAGAATAAAATTGAACAAAGCAAAGACCCGCTGTTTGATCATAGGCAAACAGAGACGGAGCAAATGAGGCAAAAGCTCTCTCGTCTTTGTTTTTGGGGGTAAACTCAGATGTATCTTTGATTTATGCAATATGCTCTGCAATATTCTTGCTTCAATGCGCTTGCGCACACATGCAACACTCAACACGACTTTTCTACTTTGACTTGACCTGAATCTGATTCCTTTAAAATATCCACAAGATTTTTGCTCCTTCATTGCATCCTTTAGAAAGTTTCCTGTTTACTAAAGCTTCTTTCCTTCGTTTATTTTCTGAAATATATATGTAGTTCTTTCGTAATGTCGCAGTTGTAATTTTTGTTCCCCAACGGCACCACTATCTGTGGTAATGGGCTGATTGCCATGGTTATGTTATTTATTACTAATTCGGCAATGTGCTTCAACTCAAACTTGGTATGTCGTCCTCCCTAATGTGCCTAATAGCTACTTCGACATCCTGAGGAGAAAAACTCTAAACCCTAAACCTGACTGATAGGTTGAACAAAACTTCAATTTTCAATGAGTTCAAGGAGTCCATTTCAGTTAACAAAATTTCATAAAATGAGTTTTCCGATTTTAGGGGATTTAATTTTCAGTGATGAACCACGTGCTTTTATGATTAAAAAATCCTTTTGCTCAATTCTCAACTCTGACGGGATTTTTATGCAAACTGGATTGTGTAAATTACACTATCAAAAACCTAGAGAGATCGAAGGAGTTGTATCACATCACCCCATTATCCCAGCCCAACCAAATGGAGTTGGAATCCCAGCAAAGTTTTACTCCAAAGCTTTTCCGGTGCAGTTTGATTGAATAACGATAATGATGATGATAAATTAATTTGCCTTCTTATTTATTGCAATGAAAAATCCGGTCGAAAACATCAACCCTATCCTAGTTTAGTTCTTCTCTTTCTCTTCTTGTCTATCTCTGGAGTGGATTTAAAAAAGATACATTTTTCACATACATACCTACACATTATGCCAGCCAATACATCCAACAAGCTACTGCCGTGTGCATGCACCACAACATGCACAACACACATCACATCTCATCACGTAATTTTTAGGCAGACAGACTCACTTTTCTCCCTCTCGGATAATGTTTTGTGTTCGGCTCTAATGTTTTGTTTACTTTAATGACCAAAACAAGGGCTGAGCTAGGCTTATGTTATGTTTGTTGTAAATGGACAGAATAATTTTACAGAGTACTTGATAGACTATATTAAAAAAAATAAATCACTATATTTTTAAATTGACGGAGTTTTTGCATCCGAGCTCAGTGCTTTCGATTTCTTTTATTTCTAAAAGTCTCTTACAATCTGATCATTGATTGACATAATGGACCTCGCAACTTCTGACCCACTCAGTGAACTAACGCTTCCAGAACCTCCTCCGATTGTCGGGGAGATAGAAATCAACTCAGCTGCAGACTCTCCCTCCTCTTCTTCCGGAAGGTCAAAGGATGATAGTGGAAGTGACTTTGAGGAAAGGGAAAGAGTGAAAATTAAAAAGGAGAGGGAAGATGATGAGGATGACACTTTCCAAGTTCCTACGGCACCTCCTCCTTCATCAACATCAAGCACGAATTCATCATTGTCATCCCCTCCTCAAGTCAAAGTGCCGAGCGTTTCACCAAAGTCTTCGGTAAAATAATTTAAGTAAATGTTAAGCTTTAATTAATATTAATTTTTTGCTTTCATTTATTTAGCTAACATTATAAAATGATTTATTTTCATTATAAGCCTGATAAGTTCCACCGGAGTAAAAAGGAAATGGAGGATCAAGACGAGAGAGAAAAGATGCAGTTGCTCGTTTCCAACTTTTCTGAGGAGCAATACGACCGCTACGAAATGTACCGGCGCTCCACATTTCCGAAGGTTAGAATAGATCATGTACTTTCATCATCATTAATTTGATAGTTGAGCAGTAATTAATGCAATAAACCATGGCTTTTACATTTGGCCACAGGGGGCATAAATGTTCAATTCCGAGGTCGAATACGAGACGTTATAATCCATTTCCTTTGTGAAAGCTATATTTTATTCTTGGAATTCAACATGTAAAAGTTCAATTGCCTATTGACTCAAAAGTGGCAGATGTGATAATATTTTATGCATTTATAATTAATTTAAGAATTGCACTTAAAATGAGAAATTATTAAAATGCTTTCCAAAGACAGTTTTTGAAACAAGAAAACGTTTCCATTTAATTCGAGAAATTAATTATTATTCAAGTTGTTTTAAAATAGAGATCATGTGCAACATGAGATCTAGGTAATAGGAAATCACACAAGAAAGAATAATTTAATTATTTTGATTTCGATATTTCAGTTACGCTATGTTTTATTCCGTAATTAACATTATTCATGTTCTACATGTTTTCGTCTGTGCCAGGGGGAGGAGTGGACACATTATCAAAACCAATATTGTTATCCTGCAACAATTAAAGCATGAAACTTGTAAATAATTTTTATTGTATAAAGTCCCGAAAAGGGAATAAAGATGCATATTTAATTTTATCATTAATTTACCGATCTTCTGAATTCACTAAGCTGTGCCAACATAGCATGTAGTATAGCCTTCGGGTCATTCTTCTGATCCTCTGAAATCATAACCCCCAGTATGGTCGCTCCTTGCTGAATATAAAAAGCGAGATCATCATCGGAACACTTGTTCGTCAACTGCGCCAACCGAATCTTCTCCGAGGCAAACTCTTCATCCAAATCAAACAACTCCAGCGGAGGCGGAGGGAGCTCCCTAAACGATGGCGGAAACACAGCCACCTTCAGGGACGGTAGGGGCGTCTCAAACTGCGGCTGAATCAACTTCAGCGGCCCCTTCTTAATCCTGAGCTCCTCATACGCCTGAATGATATCCGGGAGCAAGTTAGAGTTCAAACTGTACAGCTTCTGATCAATCAGTCTTTGAGGCTCGATCACTCCCAAATTATTCGCACTTCCGGGCATGATAAAGTCATCACTCTCCTGCAGACACACTCGAAGCTTATGAGCCCCATCGACAGTATCCGGGATCAAATTATACTCGGTCAGCTCGCCATCATCAATATCTGCGGGATCCAAAGAGAGCACGTCATTCGTGGCCAGGACGCCAAGGAAAAAGTCCAGAAGCTTCATGTTCTCCTCCATCTCGATATACTTTTCCGTGAAACTATGTCCACTTCCGAAGACGATGAGCTTACCACGCGAGCTGGGAGCGTAGTAGATGGCACCAATTGGACGACCCACAGGGTAGCTCGTTGAGCCACTGGAAATGATGGGTAGAGCTGGTTTGGAAACGTTCAGGGAGCAACCGTGGGCGTAGAGGATGTTTAGGTTCTCCTCTTCGCCGCGGAGCATTGTTTCGAGGAGGATGGGACAGATCAAGGCGTTTGGAATGAGGCATTCTTTTGGATGTCCGTATTTGTGGTAGCAGGTCCGGATCACGCAGTCTTTGACGATGGAGATTCCAAAGTTTTGGGTGAAGGCATTGTAGTAGTGGGAGGCGGAGCAGGCTTCAGCGAGGACCAGGACGGAGCCGCCTTGGATGTCGACATAGTTCTTTAAGAGATTCACTTCGTGGACGCTGAGAGGAGCCTTGGAGCCTGCGATAACTATCATTTTTGTGAAAGGGAGGACCTCGTCCATCAGCTCATCTTTCAGTCTAAAAAATTAGATACTTTCATAAAATAATTCTCGACATATGTATTTATTTTTCCGTATTTGTATCTCACTGAATGACTTTGTGAACCCGTGACTTCAACCGCTTTTGGAATGTCTTGAAGTTGTCGCCAAGTCGAAACGTTTCATTCTTTGAAGCGAAGAATATGGCAGCGGGCTCCATCATCATTTGACTGGTTTGCTTGGGAAGATCTGCTGGGATTTTGCTCGGACCTCCGAGAGATGAAGAACTGCCGAGGCTGGTGTTTGATTTGGGATACTGTTGGTGGAAGGGGAGACCATCATTGTAATTTATAAAGTAGCCGCCACCAACACCGTCCATGTCAATCGTTGGAGAAACGATTTAGAAACCAAAAAATAAGCAGTTGAGTTTAGTCACACTCACGCTAAACCATTTTCCATTCAAAATGTCATTTGTTAAATAGTAAAATTTTTGCATGGAAGAACTTTCTTAGCTACGTTTTCATCGTCAGTTTTTGCAATGAAAGTATCCATAGAATATATGTACCACCAACATAATCAGTCTTAATTTAATGAGCTGCGTAATAATAATAATCCTTCCTTACCTCATGGGTGACAGTTGGAGAAGGTACAGGTACAGGAACTGGAGCCATTTTTACACGGTATATAATTATTTAAAGTACTTATGTCTAAAATTACTATCCACGTTCGGATGATGATAATTTGATTAACTTGACAGTAATTAAAATTTTAAAAATTTAATCGCTGGAAAGTGGAAAGTTTGAGTTGGAATTGCTATGCTCTAGAGAAAGTGTGACATTTCTTCCGATAAAATATGCAAACACATATACATTCATATGGATAACAAATTTTCTCTTAGTTCCTGTTTTAGTAAATGGTAAAGAGTAAAAAATGACATCCTTTTTACGAGAGGTATCGTATGAATATAATATGAATGAGTGAAAATATGGTTTGGCTTTGTGCTTAATATTATGCGAAATGGAGATGGAGGTGACTGGAGAACTTGTCCACGAATTTCTCCACGTCCCGTCGCAACCGGGGTTTCTAAGCAAAACAAAAGTCCGAAGATGGGAGAAAATGGGCCGAACTACAAAACTTTTACCGGAGCAGGAGGAATAGACTTTTTACATTTTACATGCATATTTTTAGATACCCGCTGAAGCCACATCTTGTCTTAGTCGTGGATCTTTGTAATGTGTAGTTAATAGTATAGTAGGTATAGGGACAAAATGTAGATTTTCCTTCTTCCACATTTATATAGAACCTAGTCCCTGCCGACATGATTGTACAATCTGCAGTAACGAAGAATTTCTCCGGCGTCATAAGGAGATTCACTGTTTGAATCATTCATTTTCACTCCGATCCTATCCTAACGACTTTTTTCATTTTCCATTGCCATGTAAAACGGAGACGTCTTTTTTGATAAAGACAATCTTTTTCTTTGCATTTGCAAGGCATACTAGAGCTTTTACCAAATGGCAAAATCACTATGATTGAAAATGCATGCATTGATCAGCATTGATTGATCGTTTCTCCCACAAAAATTCCCTTTTTGACAATAATTTTATTAAGGGTGGGGACTGACGACAGCTTACAGATCATATAGTTTCGTTTCTTTGCTTCATTAAAAAATATGAAAGCTCAATTTTTTTTAGTTTTAGTAATTTTTTTCTTCAATTGTGCGTTGTCGTTGTGCAGTTGACTGCTTAAATGTGTTTGCATTTTATATTATTCGTCTAGAGCATCTCTACGACTTCTGCTGGAAGTCCATAATTGCATAGTTCCTTCCAGAAAATAGAAACACGAAACCCGTCTAATAAATCGTGTCGGGTGATATGATATTGATCCTACATATTCTCCTGACCTGATCCATTTTTAATTCATGCTAAATAAAACTAATGCAAAATGACCTAATGCTTTATTTATTCTGGAGAACCGGTTTTTTAAGAGGAGCATCTTCATTTTACTGCCGACGTATTGTTAAGCCTTTGCTTAAACAATGCTTACGTGAAATCTGATGGTATGTGTTCGTGTTCATTGCTCAATTTTACCTTGCAAAAACATCGATCTCGTTTTTGCTTGCACTGAATTCTTAAAGACGGGATCATAAAAATGATGATACTTTTTGCTTTCGTAAGGGTAGCTTTAAATGATATTTTTGCAACTCGGTAAATGAAAATTGTATTTTGCATATATATATTTCCAGAGAAAAAGTATAAAATGAGCTGCTATCAACATTTATCAAGTTAGCAAAATGCTATAATGCAGTCTTAAATCCCTAAATTAAAAGCATTTTTGCAGTGGATGTTTCATTTGATCAAGGTGCATGCATACCTAGGTATTTCTAATTCTGATGCAACCTTAAACTTTCGCAGTAAACATGGAAAAACTGGATCACTAAAGCCATGCACGACCTTGATTAAATACAATATGAGAGCAAAAAATTAGCTTTAAGCAACATGAATAATTGTATCATGTCTCAATTTGCCCCGTTTTATGAAATGGGTACTCTTAAAGTCTTTCAGGGAAAACTATTCGTCGCGGGTAATATAGCATCAACATAGATTAAATGATATCTGAATCCTCTAATTGATCGAATTGTAAGATAACATCGTAAAAATAAATTATCTCTCTTCTTCCGGGTGGAAACTTCTGTTAAGGTGCGATTAACGATGTAGGCGATTGCAATTAGGCAACACATATTATACATGACTAGCTGACAGACCGGCAATTAGTCTGGACTGGAGCCTGTAATTCGTGGCCAATCCTCGATTCATATTCTCAGAATAAAATTAAATAGGAAACTTCGTTAATGCTTCATAATTCTACAAGCAATTAGCAAAATCTCAGCTAGCTAATCGCTATCTAATCGTAATCAATTAGCTGATTTTAATTCCTCCTAATATTCGATAGGGAAGCATAATTCGAATCTAGCTAAAGATTACTTATGCATGAGTTATGATTAATTAAATGGCATGTGCTAAACGAACTTCACGAACCCCATCCAATACAATCTAATCCACTCGTGCATACATAAATTACGCAAGCATATTCATCCTTGTCAAGGTAGTCTGAAAACTAAACTTGCGTACATAATATCCATGTACGCATCATCAATATCGATATCGTATCATATTTATCAGGAACGCTAAATAGTTATCTGATGGGATGGTTGACGCACTCAAATTTGCCAAAAATTTCGTACAAAGGCCCGGCTCTCTTGAAATTAATTGAATGAATGATTGTTCATGAAATTTCATACGCATTATCCATAGATTTGGAATGGGATTGGAATATTGGACATTATGCCTTCAGCAAGGCTATTTAGATTAAAATTCAGATTCTGCCTAGAATTTCATGGAATTAGCATTTATTCATCATCATCCCTTCCAGCCAGGTCCAGAAAAGAAAAACAATGGTAATTTGTATGCAGTATAAAATTTTTTTGCCCTCCTATTTTTGCTGGAAGACGTACCTAATAACACAGATACAAATCTCTGGAATTGGTTGGACAAGCTTGTTCTCTGCTCATCTTCATCCTCAACCCTCATCAATAATCATAACAATAAAACCATCTTCATTTTTTCCTCTGCGCATCTCTTTTCCAACTTAAATTCTTATACAATGAGCAATATCAACCCCTCCGCTCGCATTTGATTCTGGATAATTTCCATACAATTTCGGGATGCGTCACCACTGCACTAATATATGTACGTATGTACCACATTGTATTGTGTAAAATGTTTTTGCCAAGTCGCATTTGCCAAATTTTTTTCTCCGAAGTACATTTGATTTTGATTCTATTTATCTCAATAGAATAGTCACGTTTTTCATTTGAAGAAGGCCAACTTGTTTGAACTTGCTCGCTTATTTTACGTAAATTAAAACTGGAAATAATTCGATGATGATAGGATCGAATGTATTGAGAACAGGTAATTTGCACTAGCTCAATTTCTCTGATTCATCAATATCTGGAGGCTGGGACTGGAGCCATCTTTTCGGTGTGATTGGGATGTGGATGTGTCATTTCATGTCATCATCGAAAAATTATTTTCTAGAAATATTTTTTTTTCATGCACTAAAATATTTAGGGAGACATGCCGTTGGAGTGGCTGTACTTGTATGTATTTTGCGGTTATTGGTTATTGTCATGTTTTGTGGTGGCGGGTGCAATGTTCCCTTCCCACATCGTAAAAATCATAAAATCATAATCATCGTCATCATATTTTTTTCTCATCTCATTAGTTATCATTAACAATGGAAAAGACAAACATCGCAGCCACTAGCCACCCGCAGCAGCCAGCCCAGGGATCCGCCCCAACCGGTTGTCACAACCAATTTGTGGAAAATTTTTCCACACCACGCAACTTTACCGGTGGCTTTAAGTGGAGTGGTTGGTGGAGGGATTTTAGATGGTAAGAAAAAATGTGGAGTTGTCGGTTTGACAGATATCAGGAGTAGCAAAATGGTTGCGTGGTCGGCGGAGTCATTTCCAGAAGTAGGTGAATTGTTGTGTGGCTGGTAGACTGGCTTTTTGTAGTAGAGGAATGGTAAAGTGTATGGTGTAAACAAGTTGATGTGGAACATTTATTAACGTTGCCCCAAAACAAAAGAGGCAATCAAAAATCAAATATATCTATCAGTGTTTGTCTCAGGGATCCGCCTCCACCGACCCTTCCTCCACACAACCAACATTTTGCAACCAAAAAAAATTTACACCGACAACTCCACAATTTTTCCACTCCCGAAGTCTGCTCCACCGGCAACTCCACCATTTTTCCACTTCTGAAATCCCCACCACCGACCACGCCACCGTTTTTCTACTTAAAATAGTCTTTACACCGACCACACCGCCATTCTCCACATAGCAAAATGCAAACACCATCAACGCAACCAGATTTACACTTCTACGGAACAGTGCACTTATAATTTAGCAATAATTTTCCCAACAAATATTTTAAACTTATACTTACAAAATAGCCTCGGAATCGTTGCCAGATGGAGTAAATTTCTAAAATACGTTATTATATCATTTAAAATAATGTTTATATTTATTTATTTACTTATATCCGTAAAACAACAACTACATTCATCTGAAATTATTATTATTATTATGCCGTTCGCGAAGGCATGAGTACGCGCAGAAGTAAACAAGTAATTAAAATCCACTGGCTTTGAAGTATTTGCATGTAAGAATGCGTTCAACTGTCTCAG
>JAHZNI010002639.1:0-11522 GCA_027744415.1 Seira ritae
CATTTACCAGAAGAGATGGTTAAGTCTAAAGGTTACTCACAAGCGAAACTATTCCACGGCGATACATGGAGATGACCGTTTTCGAGGTGAATACGGAATATTCCAACTCCACTGCACAATCCAAAAAATCCGTTTGATTCATAACTTTTGAAAACGCATTTCCTTGAGCTTCCTTCACAGTCTCGTAATTCTTCTTCAGGTAGTCCATCAACAATCCCAAGTTCTGTTCTCTAGACATGATGGTCAACCCAGATATCTTAGTTGAAGTGGATGAAGCTGCCCTCACCCTGGCCTTGGAAGCCAATTCTTTCTCAACAAGACTAGTCGCAGAAACAAATTCGCCATCGCTGCTATTACTGCCTCTCCTCATTTCAAATTGCTTCCTGATAAGATTGCTCAGGTCAGACTTGGCTTTCTTCTCTAATCCTCCAGCAGACTCATACTCCCCTGCCTCCCTCTTAGCACCCTCCCTCCCACCGCCGTAGAGATCTTCATCGACACCATTCACAGTCAAAGAGGTCACCCCCACTCCCATTTGCCTCCGGACGATATCCTGGTACTTGTATTGCTCTACCAAAGAATCTGCAGCTTTGGGATCCGTACACACATCACACATGGGACCACAGTTGTCAATCTTAGCATCTCCAAAGTATCTGGCGAAGAAGTTATGACGGCAAATGGGTTGCTCGCAATAGCTCACCATCGCTTCGAATCCCTCCATGGCGGACTTGGCCTGGGCTTCGTTCTTCCCCTTTGCGATGTCCTGCTTAATGAGGAAGCAAACAGCATCTCGTTCAGATTGCTTCTTTCATTCTGAAATAGAATAGCAAAAATGTTCATTTCTAAATGCAACTCGAAATCGCAAAAATGAAAGATAACTAATTAAATTAGAGAATGAGCAAACCTTTTTTGCACTCTGCCAATTCTCTCCTAAACAAGCGATGCAATAGTCATATAAATGCGTGTAGGGATCATCCAATAGCTCTTTAAAACAAACGTCATAAAACAGATTTGATNAATAGCTCTTTAAAACAAACGTCATAAAACAGATTTGATCGGAAACAAGGCGTCTTGAATTTCAGAGGTGATGTCAGTTTTAACTGAAGAAGAATGTCCTCAACCACCTGAATCCCAAATCAACAAAAGAAACGCTAAAACTAAAGGCCGGAAATACCTTGCATTTGCGTTCTATACTTAATTTTGCTGTTCACGAACCTTTGCACTCGCTGTCGCCGTCAGAGCAATCCAGGGTATTCCTGGATAAGCAGCTTTAATATCACCAAGTTTCAAATAATCATGACGGAAATCATGTCCCCATTGACTGACACAATGAGCTTCGTCCACAACAAAGTAGGATATTTTGCCCTGCTCCACAAATTTTCTTAACATTGTCTACAATTAAAAACAATCATGAGAATTAATTAGTTTCTGTCTAAACAGTTCTGAAAGGTGTAAAAGAATAGAATAATTAAAAATTACTTTAAACCCGTCGGTAGCAGCCTGTTCAGGAGTAATATAAAGGAGCTTTGTTTCCGGACGAACTGCCATTAGGTCCATGATTATTCGTTTCCTGTCAGTCTGCAGGGTTTTAGAGTTAATCGTTTCAGCAGGGATTTTTAGTTTCCGGAGATGATCTATTTGATCCTAGAAGTTAAAATGACATAATCAGATTGAGATTAAGGACGCTCTGTACAAAATAGGTGGATCTGACATGAATAAATTGAGATCGTTACCTGAATCAGGGCTAACAGCGGACAAAACACGATGGCAAACCTTCTATCTTTCAGAACAGCAGGGAACTGATAAATAAGCGATTTTCCACTTCCTGTGGGCATCGACACGAACAAGTCTTTCTGTCCTGAATAGTGGAAAGAGACATTCCCAATTATTTTACTTCACAACAGTTAAAATTAAAAGTTTTGCCATGTAGGTAGTAGTAGGTCCTTGCCTTGAACTGCCGCCTCCACCGCTTTCCTCTGCAGCTCAGATCGGAAACTCGAATGTTTGAAATGTTGATTGAGCTTGGAGAGGAGGTGGGGAAACATCCACTTCCCTCCTTCACTAGCATCTTGTTCCGAACCACTGCCACCACTACTATCTTGACCTTGCTTAGATATCCTTCTAACTTTAATCGGGAGCGACATGATGATGATGACTAACTTGCCTAAAACCGGGATTCACTTTTACAAAAAATTATATCTTCAGTCTTCCAAATATCAGTCTTTTGTGACGACTTCTTCAAACCACACACCACCGCTTAGTAATAATTAAATGCATTTATTTTTTGTTGGCACTTTAAAAATCATCTCACCGAACTGAGTGCAATTATAATAGACACAAACACAACTATCTATCCATCTATTTCTTTTATTTAACTTTTTCTTGCCGTCATTTTGAGCCGTGTTCGAGTAGGTACTTCATTCGATTCATCTGAATTTAATTAGCTTGTTATTTCCCAGCCAATTTTATTTACCTTTGCCAAATTAAATGCTTCTCCTCCTCCTCCTCACTCAACCTAGAGGTTTCTAACGGCATAAACGGCAACAACTGAGTCCGTATGACCATGACTATATTCTCCATATTTTCCCGGAACACTGGAGCCAGTTAATTTTGAAGAGCTTAATTAACAGCTGCACTTAACTTCAACAATTAACAGTCAAATGTTCTCGTATTAAATGTGACTTGTATTGTTTTGAGGAAGTGCTTTCAATTTTTGAAAATATGTCCACAATTAATATTATGTAAACAAATGGATGCATTTGGTGATGTGATTTGGTACAGATGTTGTTTTTACAAATATACGACCTTGATCACACTTTAACTTTTCTTCTTGGCTGCATGTTTTTCAAATGGATTATCGAGATTATGTAAATGGATGCGCTGCGACGAGGAAGAGGAGGAATGAATGATCTGAACGTGATTTGATATCTTGCCGTGTGCCGCCTTTTACCCTGCTCATTTCTATTGAGTCTCACATGAACATAAAGATATAATTTTTAGGACGGGATGGCAAATGGCACGTGGGAATTGGGATCTGTGATCTGACTGAGCTGATCTGAAATGTGTGGCTGCTGCTGCTGTTATGTTTTGTAGAGGACTTGACTTGCCTCAAGCAAGGAAAAATAAATATCATCCGTTTACTTCATTTTCAAAACACTAGACGATATTTTGACCAGTTTTGAAAGAGAGAGTTAATTTCTGATATTGTGACTTTAATTTGAACCGTGTTTAACTAATTAAATTAGAATGGATTTTGACGAGGAAGAGCCCCCTTCGGAAGCAAAAAATGGCCCAAAGAAGCGATTTCGAAAGAATAAATTGAAATTAGTTTTTGATCGGGAGGAACGACAGTAAGAGCTTCAGATTACTTTAACCATTTATGAGTATTAAATATTTATTAAGTTATAGGAATTTTAATGTAAATGTTCGTTATGCGGCTTGTGCGTTTCAGAAAGTTTCTTTTGGGCTTCCGAAAACGGAAACAAGAGCGGAAAGAAAAATATATTGAAAAGCTGGAACGTGACCTGGCCAAGGAGAAGAAACGGATAAAGCAACAAGTAATAAATTTTTTAATAAGAAATAATTGGCATTAATTAGTACTTAGTACCAATTTCTATTTCTAAGATTTTGCAGGAACACATTTTTTACTATACGGTTGAGCTTCAGTAGCTTTAACTTTTGATTTTATTTACTTCAGACTCAACGGAAAGCCAAGAAACTCTCCAGTTCCCATTCAGTCCTCCCCGAAGTCCAAAGTCTGATTGATAACATGCCAGAAAGGGAAGAAACCTATGACCTCGGGAATACACTCGTGAGCATCACTAGTTTAGATGACCAAATCTACAGAAACCTCCCTACGATAAAGGAGGAAGATGAAGAAGAAGAAGCTTCCGATGGAGAGGAAGAAACTTCCAAGAAAAATCTAAAGAAATGGGGCAATAAATCATCCCTCAATCTCTGGACAAATAATGGAGACGCCAGTGAAAATGAGGATGAAGAAATGCAGAAGTTAAAAAATGATCCCTTTTTCAATCCCATAAATGACGAGGAAGTCGATAGGAGTGACTTGTCATCAGAGGAAGAAGCGAACTATGACCCTATGGCAATGCTCAGGAAAAATACGGAGTCTACAGATGCACCGGAGGATGCTAATGGACTAACAAAGGCGAAGCTGGAACGACAGGCGAATAGGCTTCTTCAGAATAGTGAAGTGTTTAAAAAAGTTTTGAAAATTAAACAAAAACGGAGTAAAAAGTTTCGGTTGAATCGGTTAAAGTCGGCGGCTGAGGAAGAGGAAAGTTCGGGAAAGAAGGCGAATACGCCAATGGAAGGGAAGAAGACGAAAAACAAGAAGGGGAAAGGTAAACTGCTGGGGAAGTTTAATCGCGGGAGTAAGAAGCGGAAGTAGTTATTATATTTACTGTTACTGTATCTAGGATAATTTGAGTATAGTTATAGGTTATTGTTATTAAATTAAGTTCTTAGGAATTAAAATTTACTTAATAAGGGAAAGTTGCGTACATTTTTATAAACAACTCAACCTTTTCTAATTGACTTCGACTTCTCCGGCAAAAAAAATAAAAGCGGTTAAAAATAGAACAATTCCAATTCCATTCCACGATAGCAATCCTAGTTATGTACCTGTTTTCCATAGAAGTCTTACGCTTTCTCTGACCTCAAGTCATCTTGATTTGATCCCAGGAACTTGTCCAGGGCAGCCATTTTCCTGGCCGCGGTATCATAGCTGGTCTTGCTATACTCGGGCTCTGAATTTTTTCATGTGTACGAAGGCATTTTAATGGAAACGCTTAAATAATATCATGTTCATTCTGTCATCTTAATCTTGATTTAAAGCATTTACCATCTTCTTCCTTTTCCTCCAGATCACTATCTGATTCAGACTCGGAGCTGAACTGGATCGAGTTTTTCACGTAGTCAGGGACCTTCTTGGGGTCGCGATCGAATAGGAAGTGATGTATGGCGATTGCAATGACGAGAATTACAACGCTGAAATATTTTAAGCTTCAAATAAACTAAACTTTCTTCTAAAAATATAATGTTTGCTTTAATTTCCTCATTCCAACTTGAACTTACTAAATCAGTCCGAGCACAATGAGCGCGGCGCATAGGACCATGAAGCTCTGGACTATTACTGGGACGAGCGTGTGGGAGTTCCGGAAGTTTCTGGGGGAAAGTGAGAATTCAATCAGGTCTAAGCAAGAGAAAGTGTTTTAATTGTTTTTATTACTAAACTGCGTACGTACATCCAATGCGTGATTTGGCGATCAAAGTCGCCCATGTTAGGATTCATGTTTGCCATCTTCTTCTCTTCGCCCTTCCAATGTAAGCAATGATGGACACCAAATGATGAACTAACCGAATGCTCTCAATTTACTTAATTCCAGAAGACATTTCTCCAGGCAAGATGTATGTATGGACAATGGAATAAATCTCCTTGCAATGTTCTTAAAATCGTTTTTTAAATCTTTCATCTTTTTATTTTCTTTTTTTATCTGCGATTTTTTTCTTCGATTTTTTTTATTTTTTCTTCTTTGACAATAGTTATAGTCAATTGTCAAGGGTATTAAAACATTTTTTTCTGTAATGCGATTTCGTAAAACATTTTAATTTTTTTGCGAGTATTTTATCCTAAAACACTTCTTTTCTTAATCTTACACACTAGAACAATAAAGGTATCAATGTAGTAGTATTGTATTGTATCATTTTTTCATCGTATGGATTTTACATACACGTGCGTAGTATTTCAAAAAATAACAATAATAATCAGTAACAGTAAGAAGTAGTTAAAGATAACGGCGGAGTAACATTAATCACCTATATATTTAATCGTAATGTTTTATACATGGTTTCTTTCTATAACGGCACTATATATTCATCCTGTTATGCTCATTACATCAAACATCTAGCTTAAATATTCCAGAGACATTTAAACATGAACATTTAAATAGATAATATTTTTTGTCTCGAAAACTTCTTTATTTTCATACTGAGGACATTTCTCGATTTCCTTACATTTGTCATGCCTTTTGTAATTCTCTTCTGAATGAAAAATACCATTGCGTCACGTTACACACGGAGTAGAAAAATTCTCTTTCCTTTTTTAGGCAGCATCGTCAGCTATATTTTTCACCTTCCTTATAATCATACTTGCTCTATTCTAAATTTACACTTTATACTTTTCACTTAAGCGCTTTTAAGATTCATAAATAAAATAAATATTTATTTTTTGTGCCTTTTTCACACAAGCAATAATACAATCTTCCTTCTTTGCAGAACTTAAAAAATTTCCGATTCATTTCAAAAGAGACACAAGGTCCGCTTTTGCCATCATCCCCTTTACTTGCCCATTCGTTCAAGTTCATTTTCGTATATCTCAATATTACTTTTTAATTAAAAAAGTCTTTAGCAAAAAATGATATTAATTATCTATAAGAATATTTACAGCATTTTATATACTCGTTTGTATTGTATATTTTTTCTCATGAGATGATCGAGTTTGAAAAAAGTTGGTAAGATTATAATAGTATAAATTTAATTACAATTTCCTTTTCCCTAAGTTATTTTCCTGACTGAAGACAAGACAAGCACATCTCGCATTTTTAATAGAAGTATTAAAATTATTTTTAATAATAATAATATAATGACTTTTTTTGCTTATTTTTATTTTTTATCGATTATTACTTGTATAGCAGTGAAAGTAAATGCGGAACAAAAAGCTTAGCCACTTCATTTACTATAATGTACAATGTACCGTAAATATACATTTACATATTGTTTCCCTACATCTACTCTTCTAAAATGTAATTAAGATTTACGAACAAACTAGTGCAGCACATCACAAACATTTTTTTGTATTTTTCATACTTAAATTACATAATATGAGATGAGATTTTATGGATTTTTTGTGTATCATTTAATTTATTTTTTGTAGATTTTTTTTTCACGAGAGTCGAGTCGGAGAAGAGCGTTCATGAGTTTTAAATCATGAATCTTTTTAAGCTATTTTTTGTTTCTTGAACTCGGAGTCACTGGCTTGGCTATAAATATTTATCTGACTCTGATTGAGTGAGGAAGTTTCTTAGGGTATTTTTTGTTGTTGAAAGAGCTGAGCTATTCCTTTCCCATCCCTCCTCTCTATTTCTCTGTTTTAACTATAATTTATTAATTATTATATTTTTTTTTAGGAAAGAAAGACTTTCACCGAAAACGCGACGCATACTTATCCCTCTACTTTACCGTTTCTCAGTTTGAGTTCCAGCATTCTATTCTATCAAGCATACACTAAGCTTAGTTGAAATGCTTTAAACTACTGACCAAAAAATATAACAAATTAATGGACTAAAAACTAGAATGTTATTTGCTTTTTGCGATGTGTGAAATCGCGAATTATTATTTCTTTAGGCAAAAAGGTTCCTCTCTTCATGTTCATGTATTTATTTTTTGCGGGTTTTGCACACTTTTTTCAGTCTCTAAAAAGCCTTTTGCAAATTATGCATTTTTTCCCTCTATCGTATCTACCTACTTTCCCTTCCTTAGATCGTTATGCAATCAATCTAAAATAATTTTTATGGGATAATTTAATTAATTCAATGCTTAATCATATAGAAAAATGTTTGATAACCTAGTCTAGCTCTATTTATGTGCGTTTTCGTCTTAAAATTATGTATTTAATTTAGTGCATTTTGAAATGGAACGAGAGAAGAAAAACAAAATTGCTTTAAATATTCTAAAAAAATTAACGAAGCCATTAAAGTCCCGAGTCCCAGAGAGGGACTTTTAGGCTGGATAATATTTACTAATTCTAAATATGTACCGGTAGCAAGACAGCTAGAGAATGATAGGTTAATGGTAATTTTTCACTGCATGGCCAGATCTAATTTTTATGAAACTTCTTTTCTGAAGGAAAAAAATTAACTGTCGTTTTTAAAGGAATTTAACCCTGTTTTGTCAGAAAAAAGAAGACAAATTCTATTATAACTTCCACCCTCTGAGGGAGAGGAGGAGCTAAAAGTAAAAGTCCGTCTTTATAATTTTATATTTTTTTTAGCCAAATTGTAGGCCAAACAACATTCGTCAATAGGTCACTCCAGGCGGAGCCCCAGCCCCTAACCCCACCTGAGCCTCCAACTGATAAATAGTGACGGAGGCGATATGATCATTAGCCATCACTTCGAAAATCATGTCTTGCACTCCATAGCACAAACAAGAGCCGAATGGATTGTTCGAGCTGGACCTAGTCAAAACCACGGGTTTCTCTATGGAGCTATCAGTGCCAAAGAACTCCGTCACTGACTTCCAGCACGAGTCATACTTCACTGAAATCCACTTCTTGTCACCGGAATGTTGCTGTTGAGAACCAGGACCAGTGTTTCCTCCTCCGGTATTTGTTGGAGGTGAACTGCTCGTCGGACTTGTCTCGGGGGAGGAGGAGTTGTCATTGTTCACTGGTCCACTTTGGAGATCCTGAATTTGTTGATTGGAGTTATTCCCCTTGTTCTTCTTCCCCTTCTTCCCTTTCCCCTGGGGTTGGCCGTTGCCTCCATTCCCGCCACCGTTGTTGTTATTATTATTGTTGCCTCCATTACCACCACCTCCAGTAGTTCCTCCTACTCCAGCAGCAGCGGGATTGGCTGTGGTGTGTAGGGACTGGGGTGCTGCGGAGTAGGCGCTGATGTGTGTGTTGCCTAGGGCACTGGAAATGGTGTTCACGGAGGAGCTTCCGGGCTGTCTTCCAATGCTCAGGGAGAAGGGACAACGGTGATAACTGTTGAAGTCATAGTGACCGGGGAAGTTGGCGTGTAGTATCATCTTCACAGCGCGATGGGTCACGGCATCGAAAAGAACATCCTTCAATTTCAGAAACAAAATATATTTTGTACTTCCGGTTCCGAAGAATCTTCCTCTTGAAAGAAATGCATTTCAAAATAAGCTTACCAATCCCATCGTAAAATAATTGAAGAAGTAGTCCGACCTCTCCGATGACACCCTCTTATGGTAATCCCGGCTATGAATCTTCATCTTATCCTCCGCTTTATAGAAGACCCTCGAAGGCGTCCCCAGCTTGGCAGCCACAGCCTGAGCCGAATCCCCAAAGCAAACCTCCCTCTCGAATTGCACCCTCGTCGGCTCGAGAATATTGGAAGAGCACGCGACCAACTTGAGCCGAAGTCCCAGCGTCCTCGTCCCACTCCCATTCCTGAGCACGTGACAGTCCTCGCAGTAGACGTGACCTCTGTAGCAGGCCAGGGGAAGTTGAGGAACTGGTGCTTCCGCACAGTTATTTCCACAATACACAATCATCTTTGCCAGGACCGGAGAGGAGTCTCCGGGGAAGCGGAGGGAGCCCAGCCCATGGCTTCTTCCGGGTTGATACTGGAGGTCAACGGGGAAGTAGAAGCTCAGTCCACGGAAATGGAGCGCGAAGAGCTGACGCTGCTTGTCGTACACACCTGGGCGTGTGGCGCCAAAGCAGCGGTCGATCTGATCCACTGTTGGAATCACATCCGGACCGTTGAACACAGTTCCACTGAAAAGAAATTAAATAATTAGAAATGAAATTAGATAATCGTTTGCTCAATCAGCGAGTTCATTGGACTTTTCATTGGTCAGCTTACCAGTACTTGAGACGGACAAGCTTGAGATTATTCACTTCAATAAGTTTGAGCCGTTGAGAATTGGAGTCATAGATAAGACGGATTCCATCTAAAACAAAAGAGTTCAAAGCTTCGACAGACATAATACATTTAATTGTAATTTTTTACATGCTTTATTATTCGCATTTCATACCTTGAGGCAGGTCCAAGATGAGATCATGGGCTAATGGCGACTGGAACAGATAAGAATAAATCATATGAAAATAAATCAATGAAATAAATAAGTGCATAGGTACATGATATTTCATATGACGAGATCTTAGGTCAATTCCAATTCAGCAATTCCAAAGTTCATCCGTAAAGAATAAAAAATCTTCCCAAAAGAAGATCCAATCTTCCATGACGCTTTGCTTTACAAACAAGCGCAAGCGTAGGCATATACAAATACTAGGTATTGAACTGGACGTTTCTGCACTTATCGTGAATTCATATCATGACATGATACAACACAGATAAGAATTCAAAGTGTCATTGGACATGGAAGGAGGTTCAAGGTTGATTTTACTTTTTTCTCTTGAAAAACATTTGTATATTTTGCAATGATTTATTTATTAAATAGCATAGGCATTATCTATTATTTTACTTGATCATTGTAGATCACGTGCGCTGACTTGATGACAGTGACCTGAGACTGGATGATTGCCACGGTTTGGGAGAAATGCATTCCTGGAAAATGAATTGAGAATCCGGGATGAATAAACTTTTTCCGTAGATAAGATTACGCAAAATAATTTTGTTTCTTTTACACGAAAATGAAAGGAACGTTATTAAAACGTATTCTTTTCCATACCCAAAAGGAATTCCCATTGCTCCGTCTGCAACCCCTGCTCAGGTATGACCTCAAGATCCAGCATTGTTTCCTCCCAGAGTCGAAGAACTTTGTTTCTGCCTTGAAGACTTTATTCTCTTATCTCCCCAACTCACCCCGTCATTTCATATCCCAAGTATGAGTGATGTAGTATGTAGAGTAGAACAAGATCCAACCCAGTCCGGAATGCAATCCAATATAATTCTTAAGGATTCTTACTAGCTCATCCTTCCCCTCCACATAGGTAGATATCCCTCCAACTCCTCCGAAATAAGCAAGATGATTTGTTTCGACTTGCATGCACTCACTCCCACGACTGATGTGACGACTCGTCTCAGTCACCCTCACTTCCCCCACATCCTCCTTTCCTTTCCTGGCACAATGAATTTCTTTCCACAGAATTGAAGCAGCTTTTTAAGGCTTTTGGCTTCAGTAATTTATCACAGATACGTCTAGACTCCTCTTTCACGCCACCTACAAATAATTCCACTTCCTGTCCTCCTCCTCTTTCTCGTCTCAGGGGATTTGATTGCTCTCTGGAAAAAAACAATTTAAAAAATGTTTGACTTGGCTTATTTCTCACGGGAAAATTCCACCAAAAAAAAACAAGAGCACTACACGGACCTAACACGGAACACAAAGAAAGAAGGAGAACAATTCCAAGAAATAAAAGGTCCAACGCTTTGCTTTTTTGTGCAATTTTTTTGCTTCCCTAAAAAAATGTGCATGCGTGAAAGGTATCTACTATGAATTGCAATACCATAAAACCAACGCTTACTAAGTGTATGTCTCTATGACTGACTGACTGACTTACTGACAATGGCCATCATTTCAGATTTCTGATGTAATACTAAATCATCAGATCATAAACCAAGGCACACGATGCAAGTGACGAAAAAATACGTACGTAAGCGTAAGCATTTTCAGCCTCTAATAGTAGAGCATTTAAACTTTGTTTTCGTTTCGTTGTTTTTGTATTGTGCAGGCAGACACATCCCATTCCAATTCCCAATCCGAAGAAATATACATAATATGCAATG
>JAHZNI010002640.1:0-11708 GCA_027744415.1 Seira ritae
GGGGGTGGGGGGTCATGGTCTAGTGTGACATCCCTATCCTGCAATGGCTATCCTACAATGTATAAGAGTGTGACATGAGCGGGGAGGGGTCTTGACAATCCCGATTTTAGCGTTACGTAATACTTGAACAGTCCCAAATGCATGACACATGACCATGAATGGTTTATTATCAGTATTCAATTCTCCAGCAGCCAAGCATATCAGCTCCCAATCAGTTTAAGACAGTTATGATCACTTTAGGTCAACTTGAAGAAAAAAGATCAAGCTGTGCAATGAAAGGAAGATATGCCCCCGGTAAAAATATTTTGATTTTAGCACATCCAGTAGAACTTGAACGCTGATGCTGATTCCAAAAATGAAATCTGTTGTTCAAAATTCTCTCCAAGTTACCCTCCGAAAATTCAACTTTTGTGATTTTACTTAAGTTTTGATAAGTTTCTGTAAAACAATTATCGTAAAACTCACGCAAATGTTGCACTAATAGGGAAATATATAGCTTTTTACATTTAAATGTACGTAAAAATTACAGTTTTTGAGGGCAATATTGAAAGCGCTACAGCGAGTGCTGGGGCCGAATTTAAAAAATGGACTTCACTATTGGAATCAGTGCCTCAGGTTCTACCTTTATCGGATAGGCGTCAAAATAAGAAAACTTACACCGGGGGCACTTCTAACCTACATGGCACATCCAGGCTTGGCGCTGGGCAATAATCAGCGGGTGGACAATATAATATTGTCCGGACAATAATGGGCAAAATCAAACTTGGAAAATTGTCATTGAATATTGTCCATTACTACCCATTATTGTCCATATTTTCCATTATTTCCCATAAAGTCCATTATTTTCCATGTCCTGGAAAATAACGAGTATTGTCCGGACAGAATCCATCTCTGGGCACATCTTACCTTGTTCTTTCCTCTGCCAGCTGATGAGAGATAAATGATAAGATAAGTTTAAACTATTTAATTTTAATAATTTATTTCCAGACAGGTTCATGTTCAAGAACATTTATATTTAATTCAATGTGGCTTTTACTCTTATTTTTTAAAGAAAAAGGTCCACAGAAAGTTCTTATCAAAGCTTAGAGAATTCATTAATTAATTAATTATACTGAGCGCAATCATTTAGTTCTTGCATGTACATATAACTGCATACATTTTACAATTTTTCACATTTTTATTAATTTTTTATTGCCGTAGTATGAATCACTATAATTTAAACCATGTTTTTATCAACAAAAATTAATACATGCATATTAATACTGCTGGGTTTGCTGTATGCATTCGTGATTTTCATTAACTTTTTCATTCATTGAGATCAAGTTCAGCTCCCGAGAAAAAGGGCAAATCTGATACCATGGGCCCTCGATATGTAATTTACTTGCACAAAAAATTCTATTTTGTTTCTCTTCCACGCACGGTTTTTTTGCAGTGCAGGCTAACAAACATAAGATGCAGCAGCCAGCAGCATAGTTCAAAGAGGCAAGAGTTAGAGCTGATATTGATAAGCATGATCTTGATTTGAAACCTGACTGAATGAGAAGGGAATCCTGATGATAAATGAACATGCTTACCTTTACTTCCAGCTGGACTGGACTGTGCTGATTAAGCTGAGGAAAGTTTATCGCGCAAAAATTCCTGTGAAGGAATATCGAGTAATTCGTGAAACTTTGTATGACTCGAAGATTCATTAATGAAAACTCTTTATCGCACTTTGGCTTGACGACAACAGCGCAACCAACTTCATGCCTCGTGAAGGTGCACTAAAACTAATCAATCTTCTGCATGCATAATGGAAATGGATATGTTTTGGCTGTCTGTCTGCCACGCATCAAGATAATGTCGCTCCAAATTATGTATTTAGCTGTGAAACAGGTGATATGTATTTAGGTAGGTAGGTAAAAAAAAGAGTAAGCCTGGAACATCGCATCACTACTTTGTACTGCTCCAGTGCTCAAGATTTTGATAAAAATAAGCAGGTAATGATAAAGCAATGGAGAAGCTGATGAAAGAGAAACCCATTGTTCCCTTTTGTATATTTTCCTTAATATTATCTTTCATTTATAATGTTAATCAAATCTATGTAGTCTAGGATAAAAATAGAAGACAGAGCATTTTTCAGTGTCAGTTTCCTGGATCACTGACCTGGATCAACTTCGCTCTCAGGCTCTCAGGACGATTGTACTGGCATTTCCTTTTCTGAATTATTTTGGGGGAAAATGCAAGTATTTGGGAAATACCTTGGTTGGTATTGAGGAATATAGGAGTTTGAACTAGGATAATTCTATTTTTTCAACCACTTTGTACACATGAAGGAGATACACCAAAAAAACGAATAAAAACTTATAAAAACCCAATCTTATTACTGCAACCTGCATCCACATGGCATGTCCAGCACTACTTTAATGTTCCTACCTAGAGGAACTTAACAGAATAATGCACACCGCACACGAGAAAACGTTTCGATTTCCGTCCCGTTCTAAAATAATGTGAACAGATTTATTGTTGAAGGAATACGCTCCCATTGGGTGGAATGCCTCTTTAAAGTTTTTAAAGGAAAATACGAGTGAAAGAAAAATAGGATAGGACAATACACGTCCCTCTCTTTTCATCAAATCTGAATGACAGTTAACCATCACCAAGGCGAGTTCCTTTTTTCTTATGTAAAGAAAAAAAAGGGAAGGGTTATAGGGAAACCAGCGTGACACACATCCGAGGAGCCCTCTTTGACATCTTTACGATTATTGGACCACGATCCAAGTGTCAGCTAAGGCAACAATAAAAAGGGGTTGGGTTGTTAAAACAACTCAGTAGTAAGGAAAAGGTGGGGAATGCGCTTTTTTTTACATACCTCTATACGTGTAAGCAAATGGAAAGTTGCAGTAGTACTCACTAGTGAATGCACGTTATCCGTTTTCACTCGGCCTTATTGCAAGTTAGCCGACTCGTCCCGAGGAATAAGCAACCATCCAGTAGACAAAGCTCTCCATTGTTTAACGAAATGGCAGGCGATGAAGAAAAAGCAGACCTTGTTCTAAAGCCTGTAAAATTGGCGGTCACTCCTAGACATTTTAGTGGAGAACATGGACAGAGCGGGAAACAATATGTTGACAGTTTTGAAGAAGTTTGTGTGTGCAATCGATGGGACGAGAAAATCTGTTCACAGCAGTTTCCGCTCTATTTGCGCGGGACAGCCAGTCTATGGTGGAGATCGTTCAAGAATCGATGGATTAATACCCATCCACCCACAGGGAACCCACCAATTGTCCCTGCACCCACGTGGGGAGACATAAAGACAGCCTTCTTGGAAGCCTTTACGATGGACAGCACGGGAGTGGGAGCTGAAATTGCTTTGGACCAGAGAAAACAAAGGGTAGACGAGAGCGTGGAAGAATTTGTATTTGGAGTGCTTGCGCTCTGTGACGAAGTGGATGAAAATATGAGTGAGGAAAGGCGTGTACGATTTCTGATTCGAGCTATGCGCCCTTGGTATCTTCAGCGAATTATAAGCCACGACCCAAAAACTGTAGCAGACGTGATCACACACATGCGCAGATTGACTGAAATGAAGCGTCTGACTGAACGTGAAGAAGATAAAGAGTTCCCAGTGTATGCAACACAAACCAGCGTAGACAGCTCCCTGATGTTAAGTATGCAGGAGATGGTGAAGAGTACTCAAAAGCTCGTTGAAACACTGCTCGAAGAAAAGAAGCAAGCCAAAACAGAGCCAAGATATACCAGCAAACCCCTAGCCTGTTATATTTGCAGTTCTGAAGATCATATTGCGAGGTATTGTTCTCAAAACACCTACAACAACCGGAGAAGCGGAGGCTACGGAAGCGGACGAGGTTGGTCGGGTCAAAATAGTTCATCGTGGCGGAATCAAGATGTCTCCTATCGCCAAAATGATTTCTCAAATAGATCGGGAAACGAGAGATCCATGGACCAGGGCCGCTCCATGGAAGCGACAGGTCCCAAAACCCAATAATGTTTAGTATTGGAAAGGAAGATGTCCTCGTGAAGGAGATACTGCTAGATGGCAGAATGACCACAATACTTTTCGATTCCGGCGCAAGCACCAACATAATCAACAGACAATTTGTTAAAGACGAGTTCATTAAACCGGTGATTAGTTCAATCAAACTAAGGGGGATAGCAAACAAAGGAGTGAAGCCGGATGGAATGTGTTTGCTTCAAATAAGTGTGGGCGAGGAACAATGTCCGAGTACAGCAGCTTATCTAATGCAGAATATTAGTTTTGGCATCATAATCGGACACGCTACTATGAAAATTTGGCGGGTAGTAATCAGTTATATAGACGATAAATTGGAAATCAATGGACAAACAGTGACGGACTTGCAACCGCTTATAGGGCGTGTGGAGAAGCCCATTGTAAGATTCAGTGAGGGGTTAGAGATAAACCACGTGCAGGAAGTGACGAAAGACGAAATAGACGAAAAATTGGAAGCTATGATCTCGCCAAAACTAAAGGCGTCAGAAAGAGACATAGTGCTCAGAGTGTTAAGAAAATATAAAGCTGCCTTCTCATTCAATGGAGAACTAGGTCATGTGAAGAGCAACTACTGTAAAGTTCGATTACGGCAGGATGCTATTCCATTCAAGAGCGTGCCTTACAGAGTTAGCCTTGCTGAAAGGGACCAGATAAGGAAGCACATCCAAAAGTTGTTGGACCAAAAACTCATATCACCGTCCACTTCGGAATATACTTCGCCCGTTTTACTAGTGTCGAAAGGACATAAAACTGGCGATGGCACGAAAATAGAGTCAAGATTTGTTTGTGATTTACGGCGGATCAACAAATTGGTGGTCCAAGATCATTACCCACTTCCTCGGCTTCAGGATGCAATCGACGCCATTGCCGGAAGCAAGTACCTATTTACTGCAGACGCTGCGCGAGGATTCTGGCAGTTTGAATTAGAAGAAGAAAGTAGAGAGTTACTAGCTTTTGTAACAACCGAAGGAGTGTATCACTGGAATGTACTTCCAATGGGCTTCATTAACGCCAGTGGTATATACCAACGAGAGATGGAAACACTGTTTAAAGAAGAGTTATTCAAGTCTATCGTTATTTTCGTGGATGACCTAATTGGGTTTAGTGATACGTTCGACGATTTTGTGAAAAATGTGGAAAATACCCTTCAGAAGGTCACAGGTATTGGTCTTAAACTTTCAGCGGGGAAGTGCAAATTTGGGGACAATGAAATAGCGTGTCTGGGGCATCTAGTTGGCGAAAGGGGAATAAAACCCGATCCAAAAAAGGTGTCTGCTATAACAGAGATGCCAAGGCCATCCAATCTGAAACAACTACGCGCTTTCCTAGGTTGTACGGGGTTCTTTCGATCGTTTCAAAAAGACTACTCAAAGATAGCGAAGCCTTTAACAAAATTGCTGCAAAAGGAACAACCATATATATGGGGACCAGAGCAACAAAACGCATGGACGACCCTTAGGGAAAATCTGGTTCAACCACCAACATTGCGGGAATTCAACACAGATCTTCCGACCATTGTAAATATTGATGCCAGTACGGACGGCCTAGGCGCAGTGTTACTCCAAGAAGAAGAGAACAAAACGAGGGTTGTAGCGTACGCTTCCCGAGGCCTTTCTAAAGCTGAGTCTCACTACACGACGACTGAGCTCGAGTTCCTGGCTTTAATTTTTGCTCTGAAAATTTTCCGTCACTTCCTACATCATCGTCATTTTACCATCTACACCGATCATGCCAACTTGGTCAAAATGAATTTTGCTAAGAATATCCATGCGGGGCGTCTATTACGATGGTCTTTACGGCTACAGGACTTTAACTTCACATTAAAATACAAACCGGGAAGAATGAATAGCGATAGCGATGGATTGTCACGTTTGCCTGTCCAGGTTGAAGTAACTCACGAAGAAGAGTCGGCCTTGGAGTTTCCTCTTTATTACTTTATGGAAGAAGATCACGAGGTACTTCAAGAGGAAGATCGATTCTGCAAAAAAATTAAGACACGACTAGACAACTTAGACAAGCGCACCCATAAGCGGTTTGTTATAAAAGACGGCAGGATCTACAATACAGAACAAGGTTTTCTTCGTTATGTGGTTCCTCAAGCCATTGTAGGGGAATTAGTGCAACGACTCCATGGAAGAAAAGGCAACCCTCATCTCGGATTCGCAAAAGTTTACGCCATGGCCAAGCAGCGATTTTATTGGTATCGGATGAAAAGGGACATTTTGAGACACATTACGAGATGCACTGTGTGCTTAAAAGGAAAGCACAGTACACAAAAGAATTATGGACTAATGTTGTCATTGCCTATTGGTGATGGCCCCTTCCAGTTCTTGATGTTAGACTTTGTTGGTCCTTTTTTGGAGGGAAGCATGGGGAATAAACATATATTAGTAGCCGTTGACTCAAATACGAAATTTGTGTGGGCGAGACCGTTTCCACAGGCTAATTCAGAATCCGTCATTACTTTCATCTGTGAAAATTTATTAAGTAGCGGAATCGTCCCTTTGTTTATTCATACGGACCGTGCCCAAGCTTTTATGTCAGAGGTTCTTCGTGTGATGTGCAACGAATGGAATATTACCCAAACATACACCTCCGGATATATGAGCAGAGGTAACGGAACAGCGGAGAGAATGGTGCAAAGCGTGACAAGTTTATTAAGAACCCAAGTGGAAGATGATCAGAAAGAATGGGATCGACGGATCTATGAGGTAGCGTATGCCATTAATACGTCCATATCTACGAGCACAGGAGTCGAGCCGTATAAATTGGTTTATTCATGTGATCCGCGCTTGCCAAGAACAGAAGACATCATTCCGAAAACCCTTATTTGTAACAGAAGGCTAACACAAGAAGAGACGTCGGCTATAAGGGCTGCGGCTGTTGATAGAATAAACCGCTTGAGAGAAAAATACAAAATCAGATTCGATGCTTCGAGGCAAGTTTCTCCATTTCAGCAGGGCGACCTGGTGTTCGTAAAACGGATGACCATACGAGGGAACGATGATAAGAAATTGTGCAGTCGATACGAAGGGCCTCACAAAATATTGGAGCTTATCGGCAGCAACCTGGTTCGGTTAAGTGATCGGGGTCGTAAGCATGCTATTGTGAACGTACAAAAATTGAAACGAGTACCACCCTTAAATTCCGCCTCAGGAAGCTCTGGAAGCGAGCATGAGAGCATGTTATCGGATGACACATCCTCTGAAGATCCAAAACAGAACGAGGATTCCTGTACAGAAAGAGAAGAGTCAAGCGAGGGATTTGAGACCAATAGCGATACGTTCTATGATGCAAGTCCCTCCCCACCAAGGCGAAGAACGACTAGGATGAGACGAAAACCTAAGTGGCACGAGGACTTCGTAACCAGCGAAGAAGAACTAAAAGAGTTCGATTGATTTTATATGTAAATACGTGTGTATAATATTGTATAGGATGAAGTAAAAAATTGTATAAATACCCATGAAAACTACTAGTTAGCCGTCAGTACAACCACTGATACCAGACAGGAGGGAGGTGTAAGAAAGATTCAACCCAGAAGATAAAATATTTAGGCTTGAAAAAAAAAACATCCTTATGAAAAAAAAAACATCCTTTTCCCCCAACCAATATGGCAATACAATGGATATTGCTGCTTGTTGCCGTAACATTTGGGAGCGGTGAAGAATACGAAATACACATCAGTTCTGGCATCCACTTGACCGAAATCAAAGGAGCGGTCTTGTATACAGCCACTGTCCCTTTGGTTTTTCGTTTACCCGAAATTCCTAACACTCCAGAACCAGTATTTCATCATACCCGTTTATGCGATTGGGATAACTACGAAGGAAGGAAGCCACAACCACACAGAGATCATGAAGGCAATATTCTGCTATCAGGTCAACAGGCATGTGCAGCAACACACGACACCTATCAGATGTTAGTTGAAAATAGAAAATTGCTAAACGCCCTTGAGAATCAAAACAAAGCGAAAGCAGGTCCAGATGCAGATTCAAGGCTTCGCAGAGAACAGGAAAGAAAAGAAAGATCAGCGTTGATAGAACCTCTGGGAAACATTATTGAACTCCTTACTGGCAACCCTTCAGAATCCACGTTCCGCGGAGTAGTGTCTCACGTAAATTTTATTGATAAATTTACGAAGAAGCTAGCCAGACTTATTGACACCAAGGAAGCTAACTTTGTGACTCTAGGAAATGCCGTGAGTAAAATTACACAGCAAACCAGAGAAGGTTTTGACTACATAAAACAAGAGATGCAAAATATTACCTTCACGTACAACCTCCTTCAACGGCAATACCAAGACTTTGAGCTTAATATCTTGAGCATTATAATCATTGCAGCCGAACTGTCAACAGTCCAACATGGGCTTCTGTCCCACCTATGGTTAGAACGGTCGCGAGATGTGTGCTTAACAAAGAAAATTCCCCGACTTCTACTTTCTAGTGAGAACCTAGAAATCGAGTTGCGAGCCTTGAGAAAAAGTTTAAACCAACAAGGATTTAAGTTAGCGATTCCTTCCTACGAAACGGAACTATATTATAAAAGTTTACTTTGTGACTGTGTATTCGAAGACACCAAAGGACTATTGCGTGTTTCAGTACCCATAGTATCGGAACAAGCGAACTGGAGATTGTATAAAATCCAAGCGATACCATATAGGTATCACAATCAAACGTGTTCTTTGGATTTATCTACTACATTTGTAAGTGTAAATAATGATGAAGTGATACCTTACGAGATGTACGATATTAAGTCTTGTATGAACAGTGACGACTTTCTGTGTAGAGTGCCTAGCAGTGGCAATAAAGCAGACCAGACGAATTCATGCATAAAAAGCATCCTGAGAGGTGAAACAATAGAAAACCTACAAAAATTGTGTAATGTGCAGTGTCACCAGAATCAGCAACCCGAAATCACGACAATGGGAGCAAGATCTTTTGTTTTAACAAATGCCGGGAGTAACCGTGCAGTGATTCAGTGCCCAGGTGAAAACATCCCGCTTACTGGTCCCGAACTAGGATCCTTAAATCTTGAGATTAATTGTGAGTGCGCGTTATTAATTGATGGGAAAAGAATGGACAAAGACTATTTTCCGTGTGTCAAGCCCAAACTGTTTAGAACCGAGGTCAACTTAACACTACCCGCCATATTCAGTACCCATTTCCCTGCAGTTCGAGTTAGTGCAAACAAACCAATACTGTTACCCGTTACAAGGAATGTGTCAAGTATTCTTGACCCCACCATCGACCTATTTAGCGCGGACAGCATAAAACATCGACAAGAAGATGTAATAGATGACGTAAATGAACCTATTCCAGTATGGATTAATGAACAGGCTTACAGTAGTAACTTCGTAATTATACTTTGGTTGATCGGTTTAACCGCAGCGGCGGTGTATGTCATTGTGTTTTACAAACCAGCCGTGCCAGCCATGACCACAATTGCACTGGGATCACTTTTACCGCAAACGGAAGGAAAAAATAGTGCATGTGTTTGCAGTTGTCAATTTCCTACCCATTTAGAGGCTTTGATGGTGTTTAACTTTTTATCGGCATTGTGTTTCACTTTACCCTATGTGTTAGTGTTTGTGCGACGTCATGTCATTAGATACAGGCATCAACAGCGAATAAATAAGAAACGGTTGGAAAAAAGTGTCGAATCAGAGAACAAAAGGATATCAGGAAATACGCCAAACCAAGCAGAACCAGATAAGGAAACTCGACTGAGCGAAATCGAGGTACATTCAAGTTTACCTCCCTTCTAATACAATAACACGGCAGGTATCATGGATAAATGGAAGCGGAATCGGCTATGTTGAATATCGGAATCGGGTATAGGAAAACAAAACACTTGACGCATTTCCCCTACTACTCATACTACTCATACTATGGTACGGTGGTGTTGTGCTGCGATGATGATGATATGGTGAGCAAAAACATTCAATGAAAACATACAGGGAAAAGACAAAGAAACACAAAAATCTGTCACATAAATTTAAGCAAGGAATGTCAAAGGGTCAGACACGGCTTTTTCCGTTTAAAAACTTCACATAATTGGCTTTTCTCTCAGACAACTTTCAAGAAAACGCACAAGATTTTAGTGAAGTTTTTGAGTTCGGTGAAGAAACATCATTTTTTAAAAAAAGGACAAACTAAACAAAACGTTATTTGAAACTAGCAGTAAAATTAATTCTGACCACAATTAGTAAAATGGCACCAGTGGCGAGTTCAAGTTTAAGTACAGAGAGGGAAGAAAAATACTTTGAAGCAGCTAAGAGAATTTACGAATCAAATTGGAGTGCGATTCAACAAATCATGGAAAAACTAAGTAAAAGGGAGCCTCTTCCCTCCTTCATAAGTGGTGTGGATGTGCAAGTCTTCGATTATTCTATTCCCCGTTTGAGAAAAGAAATTGATGAAGAGATGACGAAAATAAAAGCAATCCGTCATGAGGTTGACCGTGACCTGAAGGCCGCTACCCGCATACTGGAGGAAATTCGAAAAGAGCGAGCTGCAGTGGAAAAATTGGCAAGAGAGTTAAAACTATCTCGTGTCCAAGCCAAAGTGGAATCCGAAAAAAGGGCACCTGCAAAACCGGCAAAACCTTTGGAAAAAATTAGAAAAGAAATAGAAAAGCAGCACAAAAAGAAAACATTACCAGTGGAATCTCAGTTTGTGCGAAAACCTACGCAACCATTAAAACCTGTGGCTCCATCGTCATCTTCAGGACCTACGGGACAAGCAAAAGTTAAGCCATCAACATCTCAGGCAATAATGGCAAAAAGCGGGTATGAGCAAGAAAATGAACGTAAGCGAGTGAAATTAGATGGTGAAAAAGAAACCATAAGCATTCCACCAACGAAAATAAGCAGTGACGGTAGCAGTAGCAGTAGCAGCAGCTCAAGCAGTGGCAGTGACAATGATGAGACCGAGAGTGATAGGGAAGCTATACCCGTCCCAGTCCCAGCATCTTCAAATAAAACTCAATCCAAGGTCGTCCCTGCTACTCCTGTGCCATCATCATCAAAAAAGCCGGCAGCAGTTACTACGGATTCCACCGCTACCATTGACTCGGCTTGGTTACAGAATGTCATGAGAGAGATGACTGAAGACAATAAGAAAAAANACTCAATCCAAGGTCGTCCCTGCTACTCCTGTGCCATCATCATCAAAAAAGCCGGCAGCAGTTACTACGGATTCCACCGCTACCATTGACTCGGCTTGGTTACAGAATGTCATGAGAGAGATGACTGAAGACAATAAGAAAAAATTTTCTCATCTTGTGGGCTTAATACCTCAACGCATTCCTCCTCAAGCTGAACGTGGAAGATATGAGCGACCGTATCTTCCCATTCTACATACATCAGCATCACGGGCAATAGAAGCACTGCAGCTGAACGGGGCTGAGCAAAGAGAAGATGATGACGACGATCCCTCACAGGCCCTTGTCATCCCTTCGGCTTATTATGAACAGTTGGAGAAATAAAAAAACCGAGTGCAGCGCATTGCATACTTATTCTTATTATTTTCTCTACAATTTTTCTATCAAAAAAAAACCCCATCAAATGTAATCCGTGTAGCAAAGCTGGTTTGTATATTATACTATGTATTACTTAACTTTTTACGTTTAATGTTGGAGACCAACATCAGTTGGGTGAGGAATGATTGATATGTATTTAGGTAGGTAGGTAAAAAAA
>JAHZNI010002641.1:0-11698 GCA_027744415.1 Seira ritae
CCGGGAACTTATTCAGTCAGACTTGTCCAAGTGTTTTGATTGTTTTTGCTACAAATACTAAACATTGTATATAAGTTAATGCGTTTTCAATTATCACATTCTTGGCCGCCATAATAATCGAAAAATCTTATCATAATTAGCATCGTGCTTCCAAAGTGGAAGAGAGTAACGGTGATCTTTAAATGTTCTCTTCATTGTGTTTGTCTTCGTCAACTCTTACAAGATCAACGTTATCACGTGGTTGGAGTAATGTTGTGCAAGCAGGTAGTTCATTTTTTATTCATTCACAGAATAGAATAATAAATTAAATGAATGTATGAATGGTGAAAGAGTAATTAAAAATATAGGTATGGAAGAATGCAGTACACTCCGAAGTTTATTTCAGCTAAAAATTGAATTGAAGAGCCCTTTCTTCATGTAGGTAATGTACCTACAAGATAATTCGTTCTCTTTCCTCGATTTGTTGTTGTGGGAACTCGTTATAAAAATGAAAAACTAAACTTTGGGCTCATTTACAATATGCACAAAATGATTTCAGTCTGTTGAGTCTATAAGATAGTAGCATTGTTAAATATAGCGTTTCCGCTACGTCTAAAAGTTATAGATCTGATCCGTCATTCGTCTAAAACTTATTCTAAAAAATCAACCATTATATAATATGGTTTCGCGTAGTCGAAATGTTTTTATGCTTACCGTTATGGCTTATCTCCTCATTAATGGCTTCTTTTATTTCGTGTCCCCAGCACAAATGGCAATCAAGTCGCTAAGTTTTAAAGATTTCAACGAAAAGCTGAACAAGCCAGGAGTACTTGTCCTTGATGTTCGTGAGAAAGGCGAGTTAGTTTCGGATGGTAAAATCGGAGGAACTCAAAATATTCCAGGTGTGGGCATAGAAAGCTATGAACCAATTCTTTTTTTTATTCCTGTAATAATTAAAGCTGTATTTGGAATTTCTATTTCAGTTGGAGAAATTCAAAACGCTTTTAAAATGGATAACCTAGCCTTCCAGGATAAATACGGATTCTCAAAGCCTTCTCCAAATGACGAAATCATCATTCATTGCAAGTCCGGGATGAGAGCGGGAACAGCCGCGAAAGAGCTTAAAAGTTCGGGATTTGATAAAGTCGAGTAAGTCTTTTAAACCTAATCATTTTATTTCTCTTCCTATGTATGTACTTCATTTTATCCGTCATTTACCATAAACGTTTTTTACATTAAATGCTTGTCTTGATTATCTAACTAGAATCTATCCGGGAATGTTAGACTGGATCCAGAATGGGGGAAAAGTTGAGAAGAAATGATATTTGATCATTTCTTGTAGTCATTTCGAACGCGCGAACCGGAGAGAACGTTTACAATTAACATTAAATATAATGTAGATTTAATTAGTGTGTAGATACATTGTGTAAAGTTTAATAAAAGTTCGAATGTCCCGTGTGTGGTTGAATTAAACTGCTTTTTTCTTGGTGTCATTTTAAAATCAATTACAAGTAATCAATCATATTAAGTAAAAATCAATCATATTAAGCGCAGATACATTGTATCTGCGCTTTCGAACTTGGTGTTTTTGTCTTTGTTCATTTTATTTTATCTGTGCACTTTACTTACGCACAATACATTGTCACTTCCACAATAATCCAATCCGCAGCATAGCATTATTGCCATCATTGCTTTTGAAAAAATGTATGGAGGGTATATGGATGCATGCATACACTTTACGCACAACATTCACCTTCTGCTCAGTCTTCATACCTACTAATATCATACTGCTTGTCATCATCGCATTGTGTATTCTTTCAACAATTCTTATTTTGTTTACGCATAATACACCCGTACGATACAGTATACAGCTGTAAAACTGCTGATGATGATGTTGATGTTTTGCATCTTTGCTGCTGCTGCTGTCGTCGTGTTTGTCAGAAAAAAAGAGAAAATCTGCATCAATGCACTTACAGTATTGAGCAGTTTAGTTATTAAAAAGTATGTAGGGCACGAAGAAGTAATGCGAAAAATTAGATTTAATAGTCGTTAATTGTGGTTGCATTAGTTAGGCAAAATGAGTTTCGAACCGTTCCATATTGACACGAAGGGTTTGTGCCTTTTGTGTTTAAATGAATGCCGTTCCTCAGAAGGAGGAAACTCCGACCCTGGCAGCAGTTTATCTTTAAAAATGCTCTTGCAGTATTTAAATGTAAACATTTATGACATGTACAACTTCTCTCCCTCCTTCCTTCAATCCATTGGGGTTACGGAGAACACAAGTCAAGTGGAGACAAGTTTATGCAGAGACTGCTCGGAAACGGCGAAGAATTTCGCAAAGTTGTATGTTGACATGGAAATTATACGAGTGAAACTGGACAAGTTGGTGCAGTCCTTGTATGGCTCAATGAAGAAGGGGACGACGAAACCGAGTTTGATTCAGGAATTCAGGAAGAGGTTGAAAACAACGAAAACTGTGATGGGGATGGTGAATGCAAATGCTGCTGAGAAACTGAGGGAAGAGGCGATGCAAAAATGTAAGAATTTATTAACTCAATTTATTATTCTGCAAAAGCATGGAATTAAGTATTTCAATCTTTTAATATGATCCACGCAGGTTCGCAGAAAGTGGATGGGCTAGCTGTTAGAGCCGCAATGCTTCAGAAAGACTTTGCTTCGTTCCAAAGCCATTTTCAAAAGTCAGCTCAGGAATCTGTGGCTAGCAGATCATCAAGTGATATTAAAAATTCTCGTTTGCGACGAAGGCCAGGTCCAAAATCAGTGACTGCTGCGCGGAATGAAAATGAATTTGAAGAATCTGCGACCACAGTAATGAAATCGGAGCCCACGACAACGCTGGAGATGAATGCCTTAAATTTTTCATTCCCTGATTTAAGCGCAGATCAATTTAGTGGAATTAACATTGACGGAAGTGATCCGCTCAGTGAAGAGGGTCCTCGAATAACAAATGATTTTATGTTTGATCCATTAATTCAAATGGAAGAGGAAGACAATGGAAGACATGGTGATGGTGATACGACAAAGGAATCTTACTTGAGCTCACCGTCCCGTAGAATATCTGCAGCAGCTGGCATTCGTCGGAGAGGAAGAAGGCCTGGAATCTTACCCGAAACAAGTTACGTGCCTAGGAGGAATAGTCATGGGTTATTTGAATGTCCCACTTGCAAGAAAAGCTTCAAGTCCTCCTCTCATTGCCGTCGCCATTTTGAAACTATTCACCTGAAACTTAAGAAGTATAAGTGCAACGCTTGCGATCTCGCCTTTAAACGAGTGGAACAATTAAAATTTCATTTTGTCGCAACGCATCAAGGACTCATGTATGTTTGTCCGTACTGTACAAAAACGTCGGCTTATGTAAAAATTATCAAGACTCATATTCAGTAAGTAAAAGCCCTACAGGACTGCAATAATGTTTTTAGAAATTTAAATTGTAAAAGGGGTTATGATATACGCTATACGCAATCACTGTGATAAATATTGAATTAAATGTTTTTTTTCAGGTCACAACATCCAGAACAACACGAAAGGGAACAAGCTGAAATCTACACGACTACAGAAGCGTCTAGGAAATCCAAAGTAAATAGTAATTCATCGCACGAGATGGAAACGAACAGATACGCAAGAGGAGGAGGCGGTTGATTTTTATAATGAAGAATTATGTTAATTTAATTTATTTTTGATTTACGTTGTAAATGTTTTGTTTGATTTAACAAAAAAGGAACTCAAACTTAAAAAATAAAGGTTTAGACACGTTATCTTGTTGGATAACCGTGATCGTTTTCGGCCACCGAATCGCAGATGTTATATTCCTAGTTTAATTTCTTTAATTCAGTTACTCATGTATAAAATTAGTACCATTGATTTCTCTGGATACAGTTCTTAACTAAATGCATCCTACCGCTTATATAACACTGGACATGTATAGAACTTGTACAAAACGATCTCACTTTTGTCGCATTGACATTGGGATGAAATAAAGGATTCTTTAATATCTATGAAATGGGGTGATGTGATACAATTTAGGAACTTCAGAGAAAATGTACACATGCATGGAATCTAACGACCTTGGGCACAGAGAGAAGGAGTTTGGCACTTTAATAAATGCAATTATAAATTAACTTAAACTTCAAAACAATTAAATGATCCCTTTTTACGATTTTATTCGCCAAATAAAGTCATACTATCGTTTAACCATTGATATTTACCTAGTGAATTTACATTCAAAAGTTCTTCTATAGTGTTTGATACTAATCTAATACTCTAGTCCTAGTCATTCTGAACTAGGGTGAACTCATTCTCAGCCTAGTCCGCCTTTTCCCCCTAAAGAGTTGATGCATCGGTAAAGCAATATCTCAAACAATGATACGAGGTACGATGAGTAGCAAGCTTGGCAGTGCAATAACAAAACCAAAACTCCTCTTATTTCACTAAGCTTAGTTTCATTTGTGCTACAAAAACCTCGAGCTCGACTCAACTTGCAGCTGAGTTTCCCACTTGTGTACCTACTTACGAAGTGAAATTTTCTCCATTATTTGTATCTTGAAGATAACCACAATAAATGATCTATTGCAACTATAAGTACGAAGGTGTTATCACGTGAGTTCCTCTTATCATCTTCCTATATAACTATGGAGACATTTAATACCAGAACTCCAGCTCAGCCCTTTAAAGTGGATACTAAGGGCCTCTGTTTCTTCTGCCTGAAGTTTGCGACAGTGCGCTCTAGAAATTCCCAACTCCCAATGAAGCTCCTCTTGCGATACCTGAAAATTGATGTGTACAAATTATGCAACTTTTCATCACATTTTCTTGAATTCATTGGTGCCATTGATGATGGTCAGGTGGAAGTAGAACTTTGTCATTCATGTGATGACAACATCTATAGCTTTGCAGCTTTGTATCAAGAAATGGAAGTCATGCGAATGCAGCTTGACAGTACCTTGCAAAATGTGTATGAAGCTGTTCACGACTCCCAGAATCACCGTCGTCTGACTGAATACCGAAGGAGGCTTCATTCACAGTGCGTGTCGGAAATGTTCAATGCCAATTTTGCTGAAAATTTGAGGGCTGAAACTAAGCAGAAATGTAAGTACAAATACATTATATCCTATATGAACTTTAATGTAAAAACAGGACGATTATTATTGCAGACACGGCGAGAGAATTCATGCAATCTATCTTGCATCGTCAATATACATGCATAGCGAATATATAATGTATAATTCAGGATTCCTTAATCGAAATAGAATTAGGAAACAATTTACTTTATGTAGTCTCATAGTATAAAGCAATCTATCGTCAGTTTAAATGATCATGATTTGATTTTCTTGAATGTTTATATGATATAAAGCTTCATATGTTATAATATGCATTATGTTAAATGTATATTAATAATTCTAGGTAGGTAATTTGTATTATTTAAACGGTAGGTTGCATAATTGAAATAAAATGAAGATTTTTAGCTTCAAAATAATGCCAGTTGGAAAAGAAGTGCAAATTAATTTTAGGTCTGCATATACGCGGTATTTATAGGATCTTGAATAACTAATGAACGAAACCTATATGATGACATGAAATGTGACATGGCTATTTGACCTATATTCGCATTTTAGATACCTAATTTGTTCTATGATGATTTACAGGTTTTCAAAGGATGAAAAATAATATGGTGCCTCGCTTTAATGTGACGAAAGAGGAAATGAATAGTGCTGCGCTGTCATTGCATTCAAAACGACGGAAACCTGGACCAAAGTCAAAAACCGTTCCAGGGAATTCAAGACTGAAGGCATTGTTGGAAATGGGGCCAAATTCACATTGTCAACCAGGTCCATCCACATCCAACTCTGCTCGAGAAGTAAAGAGGGAATATCGACAGAAGCAGGCTTCCCCAAAACCATTCAGCAAGAAAGAAAATATCACTGACCAACAAGTGGATACTTTTGGCGAACATTTTCTGGTGAAGCTTGAGCCTTCCATTTCTCTGACGGAGGAGAACAGCAATGAGAACAATGACCAGGAGGACCCACTCTTTCAAAACAATGATAATGTAGCTGCTTTTACAGGAGAGCAGCAAAATGATCTCTCTGGATTTCTGCACTTCTCAGAAAACAATGGCCTGAACGATCTATATGCGGATGGAAAAATAAAAAAGGATAATAGTAATACGCTTCCTGAATCCTATTTTGAGGATCATGGAAATGGGAATTTCTCTTGCAAACAGTGTGGAAAAGTATTTGACAAACTTACAAGACTTCGTGGTCATCTTTCTATCCACAAAAGTAGCTCAACAACATCATCCATATTTCCTACAAAGAAAAAGCAGCTGAAGTTGAAGAAGAGGGGCAAGCGCTACCTGTGCAAAACCTGTCGTCGTTTCTTTTACTCCTTCACCAACTACAAGTTTCATCTCAAATCTCACGCTGGTGGTGGTGAGTCCAGCACCACGGCTTTGAAGAAAGTTGTCAATGGCGCTGGGAAATTAGGCAAGACCAAGGTTACCAGTAAGGGCGATGATGATAATAAGAGGTATGCATGTTCACATTGCAAAAGCATCTTCAATACGCCTAGAGTTCTGAGTACTCACAAACGATCCAAGCACCCTCTAGCTGTGTTGGGCCATCACATGCCACCCGGAACTACGGATGATGAGTTAAATGTTGCTGTTCGACAAGCAGTGAGCAACCATATTCGTGATGATTTGAATAAGCGTTACTGCTGCGGATATTGTGAGGGTGCTTACCCCCATCCATCCCACTTGCGACTGCACATTTTAATCAAGCATGTAGACGTTTTGGTTTCCACCGTTTTAAGGAATAAGGCAATCCAAAGCGGGGCTGATGCAGATATTCAGTTGGAAGACATTAGCTTGGATGGGATGGTGGAAGTTCAAATGGAGCAAGAACACGAAGAAGGGTCTCTACTATCAAATTGAAATTGATCAGGATCAGCTTGAATTCGAGAAGTATGCCCAAGAAGATCTAGAGGTTGATGGGGAAACCTATGAAATCGACAGCAACGTAAATGGGAACACTGAAGAAGTGGAACAGGAATCTTCCATTTCAATTTCCGAACCTTTTTCATTATCAAATGGCAACTGAGAGTTTTCACTTTAAGATTTTTCTTTAATATATTTTTACTAAACAGTAATATTAAAGATGTTTGATGCAAGACTTTCTTTTCATGTTTTGTATTTAACGAGTTAATCAATACTTTTACTATTAAATACTACATTTACATTTACACGTGTATGTATGTATATCTTAATTTGTCTGCATATGTACCAAGTTTTCTTAGCCGCTTCCTAATTTCGTACTCAGATACGTAAAACGCTGCATGAAAATATAAAGTAGCAGTGGGGATATGGGTAATTTGACTCATAGTTAAAATAAACTTGCCGTTTAAAATATAATTTCACGTATGCATTATATATCGCACTATCGATATGTACACACGGGAAAAATTGCATGAAGAAGAGGCAATGTTGTTGTGAAGGGTTTCTAACCTTTTTGAAAATTTTGTCAGGAGAGTTCCAGTCATACAATTTCATTTATTGCCTCATATACATATACCAGCAAAAGCCCCCGATTTTACAAAATCGGATTTCACATAAAGTAAAGAAAAAATACTGAATAGGAAGATGGTAAGAGAAGAACGACCACTTTAGTTGCTAACGTTGTCTATGGGTGGTGAATGACTTTACTTTTAAGTTTGTTTTGTTTTTTCTGCGTTTTTTTACTCTAGCATATCGGGCGGGATAACGCCCAAACCCTTTTAGGAAAACATAATATGTATGATGTCATCATGATTGATTTTTATGGTAAAAAGGAAGGCTTGTTTATTGATTCAGCAAAATTAGTCCAGTCTTCCTGGGGTCAAATGAACCAATGCTTAATTAATTGATCATATTTACGTATGCATCATGTTGTCCGTCTGTATGACCTTTGGCAGATGTTATAAAAGCATAGCGTTAGCATAAGCATCATCGGCTAACTTTTATAATGAGTTTATGATGCCCATGCACATGAACTGAAGCTTGCTGCTTGATTCACATTTGCATGAACATGAGGAGAACAAGAGAAAAGAAAGGGTAACAGGAATACTTGCAAAGGAAAACATTGGAATTGAAAGCCATAGCTCATTGCAGTACTGCTGCTGTACATCATGTCGATTTTCCTGCTGACTTCAAAAGAATTTTTACTGTTTTGGTTTCGTGTGAACATAAAATCTCCAGTAAAATTAAACTTAGGTATGCTTTATAACTGCATATAAAAATGTTTTATAGAACTAGTATAAAGTGAAAGAAAGGTAAGCAATAAATCTCATAATCTGAAGCCGGTAAAGAGCGTCCTGTTTTTCTGTAGAATTAGTTGTTGACTAGTAAGACCAACAGTTCAATCTAAATCTGGATTTTGTGCCTGTCTTGTCTTTGACAGTTATCATTTCAGTTGATTGTACGAGATGGGCCGAACCCAGGCTGAACGCAGTATTAATGCCAACAACACATACGACATTGACACACAAGGAATATGCTTCCTGTGCCTTCGCCTCAAGGAAAACGCCCGCGTGGAAGCCGCAGCGGTTGAGACGACAACGACCCACTCTTTTCAAAAGTTGTCTCGCTTCTTAGATGTGGATTACCACAAAATCTTCAACATTTCCGTCCCCCTGCAGTCTAGCAATGGTTTGAACGAAGCCGAACTCCTTGTGACTCTGTGTGATTCATGTTCGTTGGAAGCCAATCGTTTCCTCCAGCTTTACCAGGAACTGGAGGAAGTTCTCATGAAGGTCAATGGCTGCGTCAGGAACATGCACAGAATAATGCATTTGGCTGACTGTAATCCTATTTTAGTGCAGCAATATAGAGAAAGGATGATTACTGCGAACGCGAATCCAGTGGCCTTGATCCAAGCAAGTATAACGGAAAACTTTAGGAAAGAACTTAAGGGAAAATGTACGTTGGAAATTGGAAGGAATCATATTTTTACAAAGTGTATTTGATTCCGATGTAAAATCCTTATTTTTATTTTCTTAAGGTCTCCACAATTGCAATCCTCAGCGAGCTAATTTGAAAGATCTATCATTTTCCACGCAAAAGCCAGTTCCGCAGTTGATGTCTCTTCAAACGCCCACGCAGGGTTATGGTTCACAACGTAACTCATCGTTTCGTAAGCGTCCTTATAACTATCAATCGGTCCCACCAGCAGCAGCTAATCATGCGCAGTACCTTGATCTCGATAAGGACTCTAGAAGCGATTCACCACCGCCTCCCATAATTAGCTCAGTTTCTGGTGCTGGTGGATCTCACTATGATTCTACTGCTCCACCAAGTTCATCAGACAATGAATTAAACTTTGGCCAGCCTCCGGCTGAGACAAATTCTTTAAAAGAGGCAGATTCATTTTTGGAAAGTATATTTTCTCTGCCCCCACAACCTCCAAGTCGCTTGGACAAGCCTAGCAAGGAGAGTTCAGAAATGTGGTTTGATGTCGGAGATGGCCGTCTTCAGTGTCGAACGTGTGGAAAGTTTCTATTAAAAAAGAATAATACCGATAACATATTAAATCACGAGAGGATGCATAATGGAACCAAGCCAATCCAATGTAATTTATGCCCTGAAAGATTTCGAAACAATTGGACGCTGCGCTTTCACTTCATTGCAAATCATAGAGCTGAACTCCTTGGAAGATTCAGGAAAGAATCTGTGTCTTTAGAAGCCTTCAAAAAAGTTGTGGAATATGTTATCCGCGATGATTGTAAACGTGAAGTGGGTATAAATGGATGTGAAGGTACGCGATTTGTGTGTGTTTATTGCGGGAAATCTCTCGGAAGAAAACCTGATGTTGAAAGTCACCTTATACAATACCATTCTGATGACGTTGGGAAAAAACTAACTGCGATTCAGAATGACCCCACAGTATTTAATGCAATACGAACTGAGCACCTCGTTACATTAGATACGGGTTCACTTCCTTTTGCACCTGCCCACCCTCCCAGTTTAACTACTTTATATCAAAATGTAATCCCAACGCAGCCACAGCTGCCTACGCCTGCTCCTTTGGTAACGCAGCAAACACCGCCTCCACCTCCCTCTCCTTCATCATACCCCATTAGTGAAATAACGTCTGGATCTATAACTGTCAGCACAACAACATACCCTATCCCTGCTACGACTGCATCAGCATCATCATCCAAATCTACTTCTTCCCGTTCTCAAGCTCAAAGTTCAAATAGAGTTCACAATGTTCATCTTAAGTGCAATTTATGTGGGAAATTCTTTGCTGGAATACAATTATTGAAGAAGCATAAATTATCAGTGCACCCCATTACCCCCGGATCTGTCTTTCCTACTGGGTCTGGAATGACGATCACTCCAATAAAGGCAGTAAATTCAAGTACTCCCGCGACCCTTCCAAAGATGAAACCGCCGAATATACTGGCGAAACCAAGATTATCCCAGCAACAGGAGAATGTCGCACGACCAACTAAAAAATATCCGTGCTCGTTTTGCAAAACTACCTTTCGATTTTATAGCACTTACCGGATCCACCAGCTGAATGTTCATAGACTTGAAATGTTCGCAAAGCATTTAGTGGAGGGGACTACACTGGAAGACATTAATGAGGTTATGGTCCCATTACTTGGGGATTGGCGACCCATGGCTAATGGTAACCGTGGATGCAAGTTTTGCGATCGCTTGTTCACTCCAAATGAGGTTGAGCTATCACAATTACGGAACCACATGCTTCTCTCCCATTTTGAAGAGTTAGTTGTAAAGATGCAGCATGGAATTGCTGAAAAGAAGGCGAAGAAAACTAATGTCGATGAGGGACCCGTCCTAACGAGAAGTGAATTGATTGTTAAAAAAGAGGAGGACGATGACGTTATCGAGATTCTCCCTGATTAAAAAAGACTGAATGTTCATATTATTGCATAACTACTACACTATTTTGAAAAAAATAGAATCTTTTTATAATTTTAATTTGTTTTAGGCTTAATATTACTTATTTTTTGCAGAAGTCTTCTACGTTTAATTTTATTGTATTTAACTTTATAAATGGTTGAAAATGAATCATTGATATAAATAAATAAAAACTTACGTTGGAATTTAAAAAAAATAAAAAGTGCCATTGAAATTGATTTTAACTAAATAGTTCTAGTTCATTAAATGTTACACTGACTCATGATTTATTAGTTGGATATTGCATCTTCACCTTAGAATGTTATCGTTCTCCGTATTCTCGTCCCATATACATAATTTGGTTTCATCTAATTTTTCTCCGCATGGTTTTCCTTCAAGTCTAATATTTGCCCATCATCAACTTTTGACACGCCACATCAGTACCATTACTTCTTGTGGAAATCCATATTTTACTATAATTCTACGAAGCATAGCGTGTATTAATTTGACTTAAACAAAGGGGTTCCTGGATGCTTCTGATCTATCGAAATTAGGAACGAAATATTCCGTAATATGTACATATATTGGAATAAAATATTTTCGTCATAACAAAATTGTAGTTATATCCTATCCTGCTAGGAATCTCGTCAAAATGAATACTTTGGGGCAAAGTGAACACTCATGCTTTGCAACGGAATTAGCCAACTGAAGTTAGCTAAACTCAAACGCCTACGAGGCTTTGAGGAAATTTCTGGTTTCTTATAACAAGTCGCTTATCGATTTCCATTCCCTTTACATTAC
>JAHZNI010002642.1:0-10524 GCA_027744415.1 Seira ritae
TTTCCGATTGCTCAACCAAACCAAGCAGAACTTTTGCCGTGGATAATTTTACGATCAGGAAAACAACGTAGTAAAAGCAACATATTGCTGCAATCCTAATCACAATCACATCATTTTCCTCCTGTGAGTGAGCGAAAGAAAGAGACTTCCAGTTTCAAACAGATATTTTTATGTGGCATGACATGTACATGCAGCTAGAACGCGACGAGAGAGGTGGCTTCGCTATGGCTTTTGTTTGTTTCCCACATCACAATTCACATTGTCGATGATGATGTCGATATGTACATAAAAATAATGATATGTTACTCACTCACTTTTTTTTCAGTGGCTTGCTCACTCACTCAGTCAGTGAGTCGATGATAGTAATTTTTTATGTACATACATTCTTTACCAACAACAACAAGCCCACGTATATTTCTGGAAGGGAAAAGGTAGTAAAGTAGGTAAGTGAGCTCGTAGGAGTTTTTGTTGGTAGCTCCGCTCCGTTTTTTTCGTGTTCATGTGACGGGTCTGAGCCTCAAGCTCTCGCCGCAAGTTGCCAGTTCTCTTGGAGAAGTTCATGAAGAAACATCACCCAACTCGGTTTCTCTTCACACGTGCTTGCTTCAATTTTTTAGCGAAAAGCTTTCTTTCTTCATCAAGAAAAAGAAAATCCATGGATGAAAGGAAAGTCGAGAATAAAGTGATGTTATGTAAGTAAGTTCAGTTTGGAGTAAACAAGGTCAAAGGTCGGCACGACTCTGTTCTGTCTCTTTCTTGTCGCGCTTAGATTTGGAATGGAACTCTTATCGAGCTGGACTAACCTAAATAAAGTTTAAGCAGAAGTTTTTTTAATCAAGGGAGTTATCAAGTTCAACTTGGATTGAAAGAGGAGTATTTATAAGAAATTAAAGGTAAAAAGATTGTGATGTCTCGTCTTTCGACTACAATTTGACGTACAGGGGAAGACGCAATGTAAGCAATTTTTTTCAGAATGATGGACATGATATGGTGACATAAAAAAGTGTTATCGGATACAAAAAGTTTTTTTGTGTGGCTTCGTTGAGGCTTATCGAATTGGAAATGTAAACAGTAGTTGTTAGGAAAAACAGAAATAAATAAATTCGTGTCAATAAAAATACAAAGTTTATTCGGATTGTATAATAATTGTAATCTGTATCTGTGAAGTTTTGATGATAATAATTATGAGGATATTATGAACATGACTGTGTCTTTTTGGGATGGGATTAGTTTTGGCGTTTGTATAAAAATGCAAAAGTTATGAGACGAATTTCAACGCAAAATGATGCAAAATATCCAGTTGCAATTGTGTGAGTATTATCATTATCATGTTTACAAGTTGCCCGTTCAGTTTTAATAATTTTGACTGAAAGAGAAGGATTTACAAAGTGGAAAAAGGAAGGGAGAAATGATGCAATTTTGTTTAAAAACAGATACATACGCATATGCTTTGCTTTACTAATCCCATTAATTTGATGAAAGGAAAAAAAAGTGGCTGAAAAAGAGAAGTCGAAAGAACCGTCGAGGAAAAAGACCACGGGAGTTGAGTGGAAGAACTGAGCAGCAGTGGTAACGGTAAGTCAACAGTTTGTTTTTCTCGAGTGATTTTAGCCAGTCCATATTGCAATGTAATCTCGACAAGTACATACATATCTACATAGGTAACTTATGTACCTTAAGCTAGAAGAATGGAGCATAGCACTCACTACTCAACTCACTATTTGAAGGGGTTTAGTCGCGATATAAGGGTCGTTGTAGATTGTTGACATAGCTAGGTAAAATTCATAAACTAAAGAAGACATTCTTACATCCGGATCCGTGCAAAAAATTCCTTCCAGAAAATAAGATTTCCCCTTTTAATTTTAAACTGCATGCCTATCTAACTTTGCATTCATAAGGTAATGAATTGTTTGACCGCTAAACTCACCGGTCATTATGGTTCGACTCCAAGCACCCCACTTTCTCGAATACCATGCAAAATTCTCTGCAATATTTTTCATTTCGATTTGGAAGCTTAAGATGACTATGTGTACTTGGGATGAGCATGTTTTTTATTAAGTCTGGAAATGATAATTACCGTCTATAAAAGTCAAGTGAATGTGTGGAATACTTTTACTCAACGAATTACATCACATTCTAATACAATCTCTACTCTTGTTTTTATTGCCAAGCACAAGTTGTTATTTCCTCTCCTGTTGTAAACGAACTGATTGGATTGAAAGAGGAAGGAAAAGTTAGATTTTTTATAGCAATTAAATTGCTCTCTTGAAGCGCATAAAATAAAGAGGAGATCGATTTGCTGCTCCTCTTTATTGAGGTTGACATTCATGGTCTGTAGCTTGGCTTTAGTTTAGTTTCAGCAATTCGAATTCGAATACGAGAGGAATTAGGAAAGACCAAATGAATTGAATAATTCGAGGTTTTTGTCTTTTTTTCGGAGAAAGAGGAATAAGATTAAAATGAAAACGGCGATGAACATGGGGCATAATTACATTGAGAGAAAATGTTTAAAAATGTACTAGGTATGTATGTACTTCAATTAAGATGTAGTCTGACATGAGTCAATGAGTCGGTGAAAGATTCACGAGCAGTTCAAGTTTTAACGGGAGAAAATATCATTCGATTGCAATTCTCTGAATGAAGAAATTATTCCGTCGTATTTGCTTGTCTTATCAAACCATCATCGTGCTTATCGACAAATTCAATGGATAACTAGCTGAGCTGGGTCTGTTTGAGTTCCACTGACACCGTAAATCTTTCACCAGGAGACAGTCAGAGAGCAATTAAGACGCCCAAGGGAATAAAAAGGAATCGATGTGGAGTGAAGTGGATTTTAGATGAAACACTTTTAAGAACTTCCTAAATGTTCTTCCGGCTCTCGGGCTGGGGGCGTGAACAACAAAGACTACATAATAGCTTGGCTTTGGTTTTTGTCTACTTTTCAAGTGTTCTAATTTTAGCATGGAAAAATTGCGACTGTGACTTCCTTTTTGTCCTTCATTCAGAAAATGTGTTCTGAAAAAAATAGATATAATTTTGATGTTTTCGATCGGATTCATTTCACTTGAGTAATTCCGCGCTAAAAGCCTCCCCATTTAGGACGAAACGGATCATTTGCTGATGCGTAAGATTAGGAGGGAAAAAAGTATTTTTTCATTCATCTCACGACTCTGTCCTAGAGAGATGCTTTGAAATTTTTGTGATTTTCCACTGTTTTATTCGAGAAAAAACAGCTTTGCATTGTGGTAGATAAAGTTATGCATTACATTTTAATGGTCCGAATCACAATCACATCACAAAAAAATACAAGAGCATCACGCACATATTAAAATCATAGGAATGTATTTTGTATTTCATCAGGTTAAATGGATGCAGTATTTACATGAGGCAGGCAGGAGTTTGGCAATTAGTTTTTAATGGTTTTGGCACGAGTTTACAAAAAAAACCATTCACATTCGTAGTGAATAATGGAGAGTTTCAGTTCGGAAAGCCGGATTTCGAACCGTTTAAAAGTTGCCTTAGGATAAATATCTGTAAAGGGCGGTATTGTGATATTCAACTGTCGATAGAAGTTTTGAGTTCTTCACATTTTGCCAGGCATTTTTTTTTAAATTTGACATCCAAAAAGGAATAATTCGAAACTCTCTATTTTGCTTTGTAAAAGTTCTTATTTCAATTTCTCTGTTAAAACTCCTTCCTCGTGTTTGTGTCGGGATCAGGAGTTTTGTACTTCACGGTACATAATAGCATTCGTGTGTGGTTCAAAAGCCAATACAATTGCGAATGATTATATTGATGATGATGGTTATGATGGGAAATGTACTCTTATGTTACGTAATCTTAAATGTATCTGTTCAGAGAGTTCATGCAGTTCTCTTCTACTTTTTTACGAGAGTACATCGTTTCTTCATTGCATTGCAATAATATGCAACTTGATTTCATCTGCGGTTCTGGTCCTGTTGCATTGTTTGTAGAATGGAATTAAACAAAAGACTTTAAGTTTATTTTGCTTTCCATCTCTCCTTATCTGCAGTTCTCAATTTAGAATTCAGATGGGATACTCATTTTCGTGGATAATTAAACATTTTACGTTTCTCCTCTTGTTTGTTATCTCTTCATTTCCATAAGCTGCGATAGTGAGACTCGACTCATGCACAATAATTAGATGACTGAATGAAGTGAAGTAGAGCGAATCGATAAGATAGGTGCACTGACACCAGAAGTGTATTTTGCTTTTCAGAAATTGAAATCCGAATACGTTTGCATTCGGCGTATTCTATGTAATCTAAAAAATCCTGGATGTCAATTGATAGGTTCCTTTTTTTTAAATTTTCTCTGGATTGAAATTAAGGAAAATTGGAACAAATTAAAAAAAGAAAATCTGAACTAACAGACAATCGTTTTACAGAGCTAATATTTTTAAAGCTGAAACATCGTTTTGAAACCAAATCCACAAAAAACTGTTGCCTGCTGACTTGCGGAAAAGCTTTTAGACCGAAAAAGTTGATACCAGAACCACTTGCAGAATTTAAATATGAGAAAATAATATCATATTTTTGCAATATTGGCAATTTCCTTTTCATTCTGTGATTTACATGATACACGCGCCTTCCATAATTCATGAATTTGGTTACAAAATCATATCATTTATTGAGGGAGTGACAAGACATAAAAATAAAAATTTTCGAGCATATATTGACCCAATTGAACTCTTGAAATTATTCATGATCCGTGTATTGGTATTAAAGATATGTTTCTCAATTTCCAAATCCGAAGTTCCTAGAAGGAAACCGATTTGACTTTGGGGAGGACACAGACACTTTTCCATTAAAATTTCTATGTACCCACATACGTACATATGTATAACTTTAATTCTAATTGGTATTAAAACATCACATTAAAGCACATCACAAACAGCCGTAAAATAGAAAAGCATATCACATGAATCGTCTGCGTTTGATTTAAATCGGATTAGAATTGAAAATTTTATCTTATGGAATTTTTTTCTGTCTGTTTCGAAATATGAATACATTTGAACGCAGTTTTTCATGCGAAATTTCTCTTGTTAAAAATTCACTTGAATTCGATCAGATAAATACAAATCGATCTCAATCCTAGTGAAGATTTTCACAGAAAATTGTTTTAATATGATGACTATGATCATAAACAGTACGATATTTAGCTTTAATATTTCGAAACTGCGCAGCTGACAACTGACTAACTGACATTGTCCGTCCAGAGAAACTTCAGAGAAAAACTGCTTCAAACCAAATCGTCTACAAATTAAAGAGTTTCGATTTGATTTTGTTATTTAGGAAATCAAAATATGTACCTTGTTTAACATGCGTTTACACTGCATAAATTTAAATCTCTACTACCCATAACCAACCGATCATATACCTATGTATATAATTAACATCACATTTGAGAGAATATTCACCCATCGGTTATATTTAGCTTCCCATAAACTAGTAAATATATGCAGTTCATTTTTAATGCAAAACATTTGTACTTAGCTCCTATCAAGTAATATTGAAAACCGAAGATGACGAAATAATTTATTAATTCTAGTCGTGGTTGCATCAAATGGACTGTCTAAATCTAATTCAACTTCCTCATGACTTATTTCCTTTTCAATTAGGTAAGTTGCTGAGCTTAAAACTTTGTCCATTTCTCCCAAAAATTCTCTTTGGTAAGTATGTATGTGCATACTAGCTTCATGTATCACAATGCCCCATGGATAGTTTTATTTAAATGCTACAAATCAGTCAAATCATATCTTATGTAAGGTAGGATGGGAAAGAAAGGTTTCGAAAGCCTCTTTTCTAATTTCGTACTTTTGTCCGATTTTCCGCCTTCTGTTGTACGTACCAGTATCAGTATCGATTCCCTCAACAAGTCAAATACTTGTCACGTCAGTCGTGTCGAAAACTTTCTTTCTATAGCAGAGTAGTGCGCGAGCTTTGTCCATAGGTACTATAGTAACCAGACCGTGCTTTTCTGAAGTTGTAGCGAATCTTTGCTACTCGAAGTCCTCGATTTTTTTATTAATAATTTTCCAGACTCTATTCCCGACTGCTGGAAATCCGTCAATAATTGACGGCATGAATTTATTAAAAACCAATAGCACAGTGATATGCGCTCCCTCCCAATCCGAGTTTAGTCTGACCGTCAATTCGGTTTGGGTGATGGGAATTACTCAGATTACCTACTTGCATAATATTATGTGCATTGTGGATACGCTACAGCAAACATTTCCATTTCCAGTGGCCACATACATCTATACCGTTGCGTCATTATATGGTTATTCCAATTATTTCATTAATAACCAGATAATGGCGATCATTATTTCACAACATAAGTTGTAATGCAATGTAGCAAAACGGGAGAAGCCCTTGGCTGCATTGTTCTTTCCAGTCTCGTGAAGTTATTTTTGTTAGGCATGTATTGATTTTTACATGGGAAATCGGAAACCCCAGAATATCCAACAAATCTAATCTTGCGAAATTTTTCATTCAGTTTTATAAGGATACCAAAGCTGCATTCCATTGATCCGGTGCTTAGCTTTATTAATTTTTTAGGAAGTTTGCCTTGCCATGATAAAATACTTTTTACTCATCTCGTATCCCGTCAATTCCTTTCACTTTCTCCCCATCATTCATCTAGAAAAAACTTTGATGTGGATTGTGGATGTTGATGTGAGGGAGCTGTAATGGTGTCAGTTTCAAGTGAAAGGAGGCGACTGATTCGAAAATAATGGATGCGGACGCAAGAAATGTTTTACTAAGGTAAACACACATCAACTTGCTCTATTCTTTCCCGTTTGTTTTAACTTGACTTCAAGTCTTAGTTTTACTTTTTAAAGAATGAAGTCAGCTCAGCTGTCAGAATTTTTGCATAAACATTGGTTTCCAATAGGATTAGCGGAATCTTGCAAGAGAGGGAAATAGAAGCTTTTGTTTCGTAATTGATGAGACGTTAGTTGAACGAACAAATTTAGTTTATTTTTTCTTTGTTCCCGCCTTGTCTACAAGCCACTACTAGTCAACTGCGATCCGAAATTCTTTCTAGACGTTAGGTTTACTTTTACCAGATTTTGATGAATGTGCCAACAAGTTACGTGCGTCCATTCCGCCAGTAAACCAGATTTTAATGCAATTTTAGGATAAACAAAAACATTTTAAAAGTTGCATGTCAGAAACATTTTCGATTATTCTTGGTGAAAGTAGGGTTGTGGTATTTTGGCAAGCTTTTGGTAAATATTTTTTAAACGAGTTGCATTTTTGCATAAAAATTGCGGTTTTAAAAGTAATCCAATCAGGCAACAAGTTAAAACAAATTGACAATATTTTTAAATTGCCTAATTTTTGGTTGCTTATTATTGCAGTCTGGCTCAAATAAACTGCGACTTACGGATTTCTGGGTTGAGTACTCCACTGATGCCTAGACTATCATTCAAAACACACCACCCAAATGAAACCATAATTGCAATTTATATAGCCTGCAATATAGCAAGGCTTCAGTATCCGTTTATGAAACATTAATGCAGATTCTCATCCCTCTTTGTCCAGTTCACATGTCCGCAGCAGCATCTTTGATCCGAAACAATTTCTGGTTGAGTCCAGTTACAGAAAAATCCATATCAATTATCAATACGGATATCGCAGATCTTGGTGTCGTATCAGTGACTCCTGACATGACCCTCCCCTCCTCCTTCATTTTGATAATTAAAAGTAGAACTGAGAAGATGAGCCAAGAAGACAAAAATAGCATAATTATTATTGCGCTTAACTTGACATAGGCCGATAGTGGAATAAAAAAACGTTAAAAATATATGCCTACACGTTGTCTTCCAATGAAGTTTTTGATTGGATTGAATGGGAAATGGGACCGAGGAGGTTTGGCTTCTTGCTTTTAGTAAACGATAAAGATGACATGACATGACATGAGAGGACAGGTCAAGCCACTCTTTTAAGCTTATCATTTCGTTTTTTTTTTTGAAGATTTCAATGAAAATTTTTAACCTGAGATAAAGCTTTACACGGGTCGGGGCACATCACATCATCTCATGTCATTCGTGAATCGATGTCGTCACCCACAAGGCTTTCGCTTAGATTGGATTGAATTGTAATGAAATGCCGAGGGTTCATGTCATGCGTCCAGAGGTTAAATGTGATGCGATATGACATGGGGAAATTCGTAAATTTTCCATTGACTTATTTTTTTCCTGTTTTATGATGTTGATAGTAGTTAACTCCCTTTCAAAAATATATTATCAAGAATTAACTGGAGTGATAAATCTTTTTCTCATTATTACATTTTAACTGTTGAGAAAATGGGAGGTGTACGTGCATACCCTGCTCTTCTTCCCATATTCATTAAATAGGAAAATCATTGGCTTGAGTTACCTATAAGTTTGGGTCTCCTTGTTTAATCATTGATAAAGGAGCTAAGCTAAGAATCAAGAATACTGCTGCTTTCTTGCTCTTGCCTGAGCTAAGGCTATACGCGTTGCATTGTAAAGCATGGGTTGAACGTAGGAAACAGTGTTGAATATGGGGCCAACCAAAGCATTGGACCTTTCTGGTAATCTCCATTTCACTATCGCCTCTTACCTGAAATTCCAGATAAGTCAACAATGCATACCTTCAACGGTGAGCCTATGCCAAGTACTCAAGAATAAGCATGATAAGCAAATATACCTGACCTATCGTTGCGAGAAGTTTCCAAAATATTTATTGGTCATATTGACGATGATGATTATATCATGGCAGGTTGCAACGGCACATGCTACAATGGCACATGTTGCACATGGATACGTACTTGAGTTGCCGTCAATTTGTAATGAGTTGCTAAAATTTGTGCTAGCGCAAAACTTGTGACAGCATATATATGACTTTAACTAGGTCTTCTTGGAAAAAAAATATTTGCAGTGATGACGATGATCAACGTCAAGTAGCTTTCGCATGCGTCGCAACTCGATAAGGCCCCATAAAGACATTGACGCCCGTTACCTTAGTCGAACTGCATAAATATGCCCATGAACAAAGCCGTTTTCAAACATGGCATTTACTATTACTGAATAATAATGATAAGGAAGCAGTTCATTGAAGTCCAGTCCACAGTTCACGCAAATATGTACTTTCTAAATCAATCACGGACGTGGATTATAATGATTATTCAGCTCATTCCCATGATTTCAAATGTAAAAATGAACTTTTATCTTGTTTTTCCATCTCATTTAGATTCGGAGACAATGTGAGCAGGAAATTGATTCAATGGAATAAGACTTCATGCTATGCCATATAATGCATCGAGTAAATAACAGTATTTTTAAAGCAGATAACCTTATTCCAATTTACTCTAGAAATCCTCGGGAAATGAGTAATAAATTAATTGCGCAAGTTTAAGCTGGACAAAGTCAGTTTGCATAAAAGTACATTATTTCGCTCTAAAGACAAGATTTGTAACACGATCATCATCAGCTCAGCTGAACCATTTCAGACTTGTTTAGATATTAATTCTGAGAATTCAAATTCAATCAAAATAGGGCGTCATCGTGAAGTTGTTGCACGATACGATCCCCTGATTATCAGGTCAGAGGTCAATTAAAACGTAAATGATAAATACGGTGGAAATAATAATCTCAGGCAATTGTAGGCACCTTATTGGATCATGGAAATTAAAATGGCAAGCAGGTCTGAAGTCTGAATCGGAAAAAGCATAATCCCATCATGGCTTTTTAATCAATTCCTCTATATCATATTATACTCATCACCGATCATGAATGCGATCACTAGCTTATACATTAGCTCTACTAGTCTGAATCTGATATGAAGCAGTTGTATTTTTCATTTGGTATGGCATGGCATGGCATGACATGGTAAAAGTGTTTTGACATGGATTAAATAGGATCCTTGACTTTTTTCTTTAGCCTTTTTCTGGTTCAGAAAAAAACGCTTGTTGCTTCAGCTCCTCTCGAGCATGTTGAATAGAAAAAAATGATGTAAACATTGCTCGGATTACACGAGGATCGGGAAAAATTCTTTACCCGCCTGGCAGTCCAAACAAATTGAAAAGGACGATCAAATCTGTTCCTATTCAACAATTTTCCATAGAAATGAAAGGGATGGAGAACTATAGTTCAAAATCAGTTAAGTGAAAGCAACAGATCCTCCATTCAAGATGATTATATTATGATACTTTCTCTTCAAATTGAAAAGCTCTTCATGGGAAACGAAGCGGCAGGTCATCGATCGTTGACAGAAGAAAGAATTTTGAAAGAAAGTGGCTTTGTCTTGGGGAAATTCATACCGCCTTAGCTGTAGTGTAGTAATGTAGATGCATGTACATATTTACATAGTTGGCTTGGCATCAATCAACATAATGTTTTTGGCTCTTAGTCTCATTATAATAAAAACTGGAGCTCAAGCTTTTCTTTTTAATAGTTCATGTGAGGACGTACAAATACAAACTGGAACAACTTGACGTAATCATATAGAAAGCATCCGCGTAATTCCCCTT
>JAHZNI010002643.1:0-22381 GCA_027744415.1 Seira ritae
GGAAGAAAGCAAAGAATGATTGTAATGTACTGCGTTCCATACAAATAGGTTTCCACAGGATTTCCTAAAACGGTTAGGGCCGATACAAAGCTGCACATAATTGATAACGCCACAGGCCATGCTTGCATTGATCTACCACCTGTAGTTTAATAAATTCACACAATCTCCCTCACCTACAATTTATTTAAGTGTTTGTAATAAACATTATGTAAAAAATAATTTGATCAAGCCATGTTACCCATTAAAAACTCCTCATTGTTTTTCTCCTTTTTACTGAAAAATCCATGATATACCCCAATTCCAGCCGACATACACAATACCAACCTATATAGGTTGTTGTATTAAATCAAATCATTAATTTCGATTTCAAGTTATTAGTTATCTTGGAATCCGCTTCATAAAACTAAAGAATGATTCATACTTTTAATTTTTTAAACAATTACCCAAAAACTATGTATTCGACATATCCGAAATTTTCCCTGAGCTCTTCGATATAATCTTCTTTTGTCTCCGCAACCATATTGTTCTGCTCGGCAATTTTTTAAAACTCCAAACTTATTTTATCCAAATTATGTTCAATAACTATTAAGGGGAACACTTATTCCCGCGAGTAAGTTTCCACTACTGATTTGATTGCAAAATTAAGCCCCTGAACTTATCGACTTTTCCATACCATGTATACCGTATCGATGAAAGATTAGATATGTAATTAAGCAACATAATATATTGCTATTGGTGCAGCTTTAACTGGATCGTGTAGATCAAGAGCAATGACAACGTCCTCTTGAACAAATCAAATCTGGTTGACACTTAAAATCGACGCACCAACCACTAGTCACGCTTTTTAAATGCCTCTTCAATCTCATTGAAGTGACTTCTCAGTTTGAATATAAAACTGACCGTGACCAACGCAAGGACACATCGCTATCACAGCTAAAAGATTTGTTTAAATTATGAGTTTCGCTTTTCGCTTATTGATCTGGTGTGACGAGTGACCGATAAAGTCAAATATTTCATGTCGTCGTAGATATTACTATTTCGCCGAAGAACTATATAGGGTTAAGAGTGAAGCATCGAGTTTGGGAAAAGGAATGTATGTTTTGTACATTTCAATTCCAATCACATGCATATTTCTCATTAGATTGACGATTTATCACAAAATTTGACAAGATTGTCATTTGTCGTAAATCCCTCGTAGGATTAATATATACTTAGTACTTAGAAATGAGTTTTATCTGTCCGATGTGCGCAGTTGATGTAATGCAAATATTGTTGCATTTGAATTTGATTGTCGATGAAAAATAAAGTAAACGGATATGTAATACAATGCATAATTAAGCGTTAAAAGTGGTACGATTGCTTTTTCGCGAGAATACATTCATGCATCATGCATTTATGCACCCGAGTTCCGTGGCTTGAGTTTGCGAGTCGGTTTTCCAGATCAAATCCGATATCCACCGATAATCCTTCGACGATTTTTTTAGGAGACGACCTAAGAATTCTTAAGAATCTTCTATGCGGGCTTGATAGTAATTTTGTAATGGGGAAATGATGCTTGTATTTGTGTACTCTCCATATAATATGTATCTTGGTATTTTTAGTCATGAATGTCATAAGTTCATAAGATGTTTCTTCATTGAAACGAAATTGATATTGAAGAATACTCATTTTCTGGCTTTTATTTTTAGCTTATTACGAATTAGAAGAATGGAAATTCCTTTAGGTCACTGCTCTGAAGAAAATCTAAATCAATGGTCAATTACATCAATGGTCAATCTATTTAAAAGTGTTCAAATATGTAGTAACCAAAAAGAACTTATTGTCCAAGTTATCATCATCACTTTGCCCCATACTTTTCTTGTGAACCAAGCCAAACCAGTCAGTAGCAGTAGCACCGCACTCCTCCGTGACGCTCGTCATGAGAAGAGAGGAGCTATGACAAGCTCCCGTTTCCCCTATATGCTTCAAAGAAAAGACCAGCTAAAAGCATATGTGCATTGTGCATGCGCTGCTGCTAGTGCAAGTGTCAGACATGTGTTCACATTTTCATGTAAATAAACACGACATTATGCTTTCTTTAGCACAACAAATTTGAGGTCATGACCGGGTGTCAGGATAATTTTAGTGTCATTTTAAGGTGTTTGTAAATTTTGTGGCTCATGAGCAGTTCAATTTAGTATTTCCAATTTCGAGTAAATATTTTGTGCTATTCAAAATGGAGACAAATCTGGTTGAGGCCGATGATGTTAATGATTTCCTGAGTTTAACAATGAAAGATAAAAGTACTGAAAGCATTAGCGACGCAGGCCTGTTACACCATTGCCTCCCAATTACGAACCTAAAACTTTTAGAAGGCATTGTCCTCGTCGCTTCTGAAGGTCCCTCGATTCTGACAAAGATGGCATATTTTGAAAAAGAATCCTTTCAAAGATATCAACTCTTCCCCAGCCAATCCATAATTTCCGGGATGGATTTCCAAGACTATCCTTGTCTTGAATGTGGAAGTAATCCGGTGGAATGGTACAAGAGGGCTGACAAGCCGTATGATTACATTTACGTTGGATTCGTGTGGGCTGGAAGTTTAGGAACTGTAGTTAGGATTACGAGGAGAAAGACTGGTAGTTTAAAATTATTGGAGTCTAATCATGCTGGAGAAAAGTGTTCCAATAAAATAATTAATCTGGGCTTTATACCGGTATCAGCAAAATGGTTGAAGGGTGGAACTGTTCTTGCTCTTTTATCCGTCTTAAATTATGTCGTTCTGTATGAAAGAACTGAGGACAATGTGAGCCGAGGAAACTTCACGAGTTTGAAGGAAATGAACCGGGTGAAGTGTTCAAAATCTGAAACGCTGTTTTCGGGGCACATTTTTGAAAAGTCAGAAGGACTAAGGGTTTTTGGAGGTACAATCTTTAATGGAATTTGTGTATGGGATATCGTTGGAAATGAAGCTGTGATTAAACATGAATTAAAATGTCATGATGTAAGTTATGCTAATTGTTAATCTAACACTGATAACTCATTTTGTAATATTGATAAGGATCTGAAATAAATACTCCTTTATGCATTTAGAATGAATTTTTTATATTTGGTACTTTATAGGGCATTGTCTTCTCGCTGGAATATGTTCACGATAGACGATTGCTTCTCAGCACTTCCGATGACAGAACAGTTGCCGTTTGGAAATTCTCTGAAGATGAAAATGTGGAGGAAGTAAGTCTTCTACGGAGGTTTTATGGACACGACGCACGCGTCTGGAAAGCCATTTGTGTTGGTAGATATGTACTGTCCGTTGGAGAGGTCAGGAAAATATCAAGAATTATTATATAAAATGATGAACGCAACGAATGAATGAATCTAATTGTGTCAGTGTAATGTTTATGTTCTTCACTTCAGAGCTCGGACGTTAAAGTGCACATTCTAGAAGATGGAAAGCAGCATAAATCGTGGAAAGCTCACGATGGATCGCCTATATTTACTTGTGTGTATGATACGGATGTTGAAATTTTGGTAAGCGATAGCAATTTGCTTGTTATATACATATCTAATTCTAATTTTACTCTAAACCTAAAGCCTGGAATTTTCTATTGTGAGAGTTATTGGCGACAAATAAATATTTGCTTGCAAATAACTGATTGAGTTTTGCTTCGTAGTATACAGGTGGAAGTGAAGGATCAATAAGAAAGTGGCCAAAATGGTTGCATCAATTGGACCCACAAATTCTTCCTTTTGATTTAGTTCCCTTTGATGATAAAAGTCGTCTTCAGGGATCTGGTAGATGGAAAGGTAATGTCACCCGTTTGCCTGTCATCATTGACATCATCATAATTATGATAATGAGTTTTCTTTAGGTAAATAAAGTACGTTCTGAACTTTGAATTTAATTATAATGATTTTTCAGAAAATAAGGACTTTCCAAAAGCGGTAGTTTTGCTTGATTTTAACCACGTACTGGTGTCAATGGAATCTGGTAGGGTGATTGGATTGGCATGGAATGGAAAGCAATTTGATCTGCTGCATGACGAACAATGCGAAGGATACCAGATCATTAAGATGTCACCAGACCATAAAACGTTGGCCATTGCGGGACGTGACGGTCATTTTTACACTGCTTCTATTTGCTTTTCTCAATCTTCAGGTATAGTATTTACTCATTGCCGCTACTCAAAATCGCAAACCTTATTTTTAAAAAGTTAATTAATTATCTCAACTCTCACGTTCCAGACAGTGATGTTATCCTCTACTCGAAGAAGCTTTTCAAAACGCGAGTCACTCAAAATATTCTCTCCATCCTTTGGGTCTCTAGTTCCAGGCTACTTCTAATTTGTTTCGATCGTGCGATTGCAATAATTTTTCAGGACGATGAAAATCACGAAAAAACTGAAGCACAACTGATACAATCTTTCAAGCTGAATCTACAACGACCTGGGATTCCAGCAGCAGTTGAGATTATGGGAAAGCACGTCATTCTAGGGGATGAAGTGGGAACCCTGCATCTATTTCGATACCATGACGATAATAATGCCATTAACAAGCTGGAAAACTGTCACAAAGATGGAATCACTAGCCTGATGTATTATGATGAAATCCTTTACTCTTGTGGTCGTGATGGCAATGTCCGAACATTTAACATCGAGATTGACGTCACTGATGATACGAAAGCTAAATTCATTGCATTAGCTTCGTATCCGATGCCATTTGATTGGGTTGCTGGGCTTTCTGTTAACGTCAAATACGCTCAAATACTTGTTTCTGGTTTTCAAAAGGTTTTGCCCTTATTCACTTATTCATATAATCCCTCTTTTGGTTCTATTAATTAATGCTGGAGATGTTGTTGGCTAATGATGCTAGGCCTTTTAACTGCTTCCAGGAGGATTTCGTTATCTACAGCTTTATTGAAAAGCGTATCATTGCTAGAATACCGTGTGGAGGCGGAGGGAATCGTAAATGGGACTTCAAATATGGTGGGATTGATTCTCCGAATGCATCGTTTGCCTTTGTCAGAGACAAAGAAGTTTATTATACTTTTCTACCGATGGTTGGTTACCTGAACACAACTTTGAAGGTTAAAGAAAAGACATTTTGGAAAGACTATGCATTGCTTACACTTTGCTGTCTTCATCCATGTTTAATACTTATTAATATTGCCAAATTGATGAAAATAGGAAGGTCTACATGGGCGAACCATTAATTGCGGAATGCAGCTTCAAAATCACGCGTCTCAAAATGCCCTTCAATATATAACTGGAAGTGAAGATGGTACATTAAAATTTTTCCAGTGGGACAGGAAAAGCAACCAACTATTATGCAATCAAAATATGGAAAATCACGTTTCAAGTATTCGTAGCGTCTGGAAAATAACATTAAGCCAATCAACTTTTTTGTTTACTGGAGGAGGAAGATCCCAACTTTGCATTTACAAATTAGGCAAGTTTGTAAACGTATTATTGACTGAAATATTGAGGCAATAATACTAAGCTAAACCTCCGTAATTATTCCATTTTCAGATTCTCAAATGGAAAGGTTTGATCTCCTGAAAGAAATTATTTTGGTTAAGACAAAGTGTAAGCAGACGGAAGGAGATGTGAGAATCATGGATATATGTGGAGTACATTTCGATCAAGATGAAATATGGTGTTTCGGAGCCTGCTCGGATGGCTTTGTTCGCGTCCTTCACTTCAATGTTAAGACGTACAAGTTCCGAATTGCTGGAGTTTTAAATGGAAATGGGCATGCTGTGATGAGAATTCAACTTCTGAAGACTGACATTGTAACTGATGCGGTAATTATTTGTGGAGCCACGTCTAATGGCTACATAATATTTTGGACGTGGGCAAAAGCACAAAGCCACAACACTTCAGGCAAGGAGAAGATGACGCTCATAGAAAAACAACCAGAATTCATGAAGATGCTTAGAAGAACTGCTTTTTTATCTATGAAAATCGTTGAATCCGAAATAGACAAAAAGTATTCCATTATCTGTGGAGGGGATGACTGTTCTGTTAGTTTCTGGAATCTAGAATTTAGTAAGAGTAATGACGACGTGCTAACTTTTGTTATTGACGAAAAATGGGCGAGAGACCAAATTCAAAGGGGTTCTGTAGTTGGGGTTGATATGGTGGGGGATACAGTGTTCTCTCTTTCAAATGACCAAATCATAGGATTCTGGGATATTGATGGAGGCTCAAAACGTAAACTTTACGCTGGTGTAACTGACTGTCAAGGATTTTTAGTGGATGTGACTAATAAATGTATTCTCTGCTTTGGAAAAGGCGTATCATGGGTTCCTATTTCCTAAAGTTTAATAATAAACTAATGAATATTGATACATAAAATATGTTAGAACAGAATAAAATAGAATATAAAAAATGTTTACTCGATACGGTTCATTTAAAACTTTTCCAACATTGCTATTGAATGATAAAGTTGATTTTTAATTTAATAAAAAGCATTTCGTATTCAAAACTCGATCAAAGAATTGTCTATGGTAAGTTAATCAGCGTGTCAAGTTTTAACATGGCATAAAAAGTGAGCAAGAGGAACTGCCGCGTACATCGTACTTTTGCAAGCTTTAGTTATTTCCTTTCATCATAAACAATAAAGATTCATGATTATGCATGATTTATTTTTGATCTCTTCAAATATAATGGAAACCACTTCTCGCTTTATAGATTAGTAATCGGTACAGGTACATCGGAAGAACCTTGGAAAGTGATGGCCGTACGCGGAACATTATTTGCGCATTTAGTATAAAACAAAGTTTTGAGAGTGAGAGAAAGAATTTCAAACACAACCAAAGTCAAAATAACAAAAAATGGCAGAAATAAACCCGAAATCACCGACTTTTCACGGACTTAGACCAGTAGTAATTTTGGCCATTGCAGTTGCCTTTTTGATAAAGACGCAAAAGACTTCGGCGATAGAAAGTCAGGAGGGAACTACAGAGACCCCTTTCTGTCCAGGTAAGAAATTTGGGGCTATGTGAGATTCACATGCAGCAAAAATGCTTTACCTGTTAAACTGGTTTGTGTTTTATAATAAATTTGTTTCTCAAGATTATTGCAATTTGGCTCCTGATCGTGCTTCAAGGGGCAAGGCCCCTTTCCGTATGTGGTACTACGATGTGACAGAAGGCGATTGCAGGAGATTCCGTTGGAGTGGAAGAGGAGGAAACAAGAACCGCTTCATGAAGAGGGCAGATTGTGAAGAGACTTGTTCGAAATGCACACTAAAGGATTCCTTTCTGGATGAGTATGAAACATCGATGCGAACGGCAGATTTGACTTTGAACGGTAATTATATAATTACATTTAAAAATCAAATGTTTGTTATTTAGATAACATTTCATTTTTAATCGAATGTCAAAATAGATTCAATCTGCTCCCGGCCCATTGACGATGGTCGTTGTGAAGTAGAGTCTCAGCCTCAACTTCTCTGGCACTTCAACAAAGCAAAAGCAAAGTGTTCTCCATTCATATTTTATGGCTGTGGAGGGAGCCCAAATCGTTTCAAAACTAAAGATGACTGCGAAGAATTGTGCCATTAAAATCTTGTGTAGCTCGAGACGCAGCAAGGCAGTGAATTTTATCTTCATTAAATTATTTACTTATTTATTTATTTACACTTATTCAATTCATTCACCTTCTTCACCCCGAAAATACAAATATTTGTAATCTTCAAAGAATTTTCATAGAAATATTTAGGCATTTTAAATAAAATATGCATAAAATTGGTCGACAGAGAGAAACTAGAATTAATTAGACATTTTAACGCTTAAAAGTCATAAATATACAAAGGCCCTGCATTATTGTTCCGAGTAAGAAGAGGTTCGTCTCTCTTTTTCATTTTATCACAGAGATAATCAATCAAAATAAAAATTCAAAAATCCTTTTCCTGATCTTTGCAAATTTTATGCATATTTATTAATTTTTTTCGTACTCCTACACCAGTTTGTCGATTCCTTTGACTTAACACGAGCGACATGAATATGACCTGTACACTCCTTCCTGACTATTTTAGTGTGAGAGAAATTTTGGAAGAGGAAATAGGAAGAGACTCTTGAGAAGAAATGAAGATGTTTAGTATTTTAATAAAGACAAGTATTAATTTACATAACAAAATTTTTACTTACATCTCTCTTTGATATCCATCTTCAATCTCTGTTTTTGGCCAAGGAAGGAGGAAAGGAAGACAAAAAGATTATTCGACGAAGACGAAGCCAATCCCTAAAACGATAAATGGTCGGTGGTTGATGAGATAATATTTATACTTTACCGTATTTTTACGTACCCTTTCTGTTGACCGTGTAGGCATACAAAGTTTATCTTTCTCTGAGGTGCCACAAAATTGACACCTGCGTGATGCACACACGTTTTGTCTCGTCATAATCAACGAATGGGTTATGCTATAAGACATAATTACGTAACTTTTGCATGATAAAAATTTTAAATTCTTCGTGATGTAATCCAATATAGCCATTAATTATTGAAAACAAAGAATAATATTCGATTTCTCAAAAATGAATTTGTATTCAAATGGAAATAATATGCATAATAACACGGATGTCAGTTTCGACAGGAAATAAAAAAATTTATATCTCTTTTGTGCTTTGTTCCGTTTTGATTAAATGGTCTTTTTGGGGGTTGGTTTTCGAGATTAACTTCTTGGGCTAGGGCCTTTTACTGGCGAAAGATTCGGAAATTTTCAGGAAATAAAATCGTATAAACAGCATGCAAGAGCTTTTGATCCAAATAGCTTTTACTGAACAACTTACTATTACGAATGGCCAAATTGTGAATGATTTGCAATATATTTATGAATCGTTTGTACTAATTACAAAAGTGATCATATGATAACTGATGACCTTGAAAAAGAGAAGACATTTTGCATAAATATTTCACAAATTACTGCTAGCTCGCTAGTGGGACGACTCTAGAGTCTAGGACGAACAATGTGTAGTAAGTAATGTACTAGGTACTCAATCAAAAGCGTGCATAGTAAAAGTAAAATTTGACGTATGTACTATGTACCTGTGTAAATAAGTACCTCGCATGCATACATATAAAATATTTGCTGCATATTAGGCAAGTGCAAAGCAGCAGTCGTCGTAAGATCTTATCGTCCTGAATGAAGTTATGATTTTCACTACACGATGACGATCTGTCTATATATAGGTTTTGATGAAGAAATCATACTATAGCAGGTTCAATGATCGATCGGAAGTACTTAACTTGTTACAAAAGTGTACTCTTTATTATAAAATGCACTCTACTGTGTTTAATTTACTAGACCATATGCAAGGCCAAACAAAAATGCTTCTATCAAATCGTATTTAAATTGGCTTTTATTGATGGTCATTTTGCTACAGACACGCGAGACAAAATTGTGGCTTGCTGAATAACCTTTTCATTTTCGCACTTTCTGGGAATTTGGGTTCATTAGTTGATTTATCCAACCGTTCAAGCCACAAGGTTTGTTAAAAAAAAGCTATTTTGTCATAGTCATAAAATCTAGTATAACAAATCGTGGTCGCAAAAAACCCTTCCACAGATCTTTATTACGTCAATTTATTTACAATTTTACTAAATGCTTGGTTTTACGTGTTACGGTCAATAATAAAAAAGCATCATCCGTACATTCTTTACTTTTCCTGTTGCAGCATTTTCTAATTTTAAGTGTTCAACAGAGAATGGAAAACTAGTGCCATTTTCTCTAAATCAGGAATAGATAATTTTTACATCAGAACAAAACAACTAACCCTTCATACGAGATGTTTATAGTTTATATGCATGCGTACATAAGATAGGTAATATTTTTATTAGTCCAGCCAATTTGTCCTTTTTCTTTTCCTTTGCCAAATGAAATCGAAAGTTTTCTTTCTTGACATAAACTCATCATCATCTTCAGTCATACATCATCCCTTTTTGTACAGTTTCGTGATCACCGCTATTACGAATCTAACTTGTTTCATCATGAAAAAGGTTCGCTTGTAAGATTATCTTAGTTTTCATATTTTTTTCTTCAAAAAACTATGGTCAGTTCATCAACATATCTAATTGAACTTGATCATGTTCCTTACCTGCATCCATGTAATCAAAGTCGATCCATTCAATAAAGGCATAATAATATTTTTCTGCGATGATGAAGAAAAAACAGGAAAAAGTAATATTATGTGATATTTAATCAAAAGTTAATTACTGTATGATTCTGTTCAACAATCACTATCACGCATATGACAAACAATGCATAGATGCCTTAGAAGACATGCTTTTAGGGAACTTCACTCACTATAAAATTTTTTAGGGAAAATTAGACATTTTTAAATATCCAAAAAATTATGTGATTTGAGGAATTCTCTGGCACTAGAAAATGCAATTTGAATATAGCTACAAGCAAGTAGCAATTAAATAAATAAAGGGTAAGCTCAGCAGGAAGGAAGTAAAAATGGCTGATCAAACTTTGATTATGCATCTTTTACTGCTCTTGACATGGCAGTTTAACCCTAACCTTTGCAAATAACTTTGTACTTTCCATATTAAAAATGAAGATGTTATTTTGATTGCTGACTTTTGCTACATCTTTGTTGCTAAAAATAATGGAGTGAGACTTTAATGCGCACACGATTTATGTATTTTTCCCTTCATCGCGCATTACACGGAAAACGAAAGTCGGTGTGAGTTTGTTGATGGGAAAAAAAATTATGACTCCATTGTTGTCTTGGAGTACACTTAACGCGTAATTACAGGTGTAATTACAATTTTTTACTTGACAGATACATGGTTAAAAGGTCCCTTTTTGGGGAAATCCCAAGTCCAAAAATTATAGGCAAACTTTTTATTTCCTGAAGGGATTGGTTTTCCAAAGATTTGAAAATAATCAAAATTAGCAGTTAAGGGAAGAGGGAATTTATGGACCTAATGGTTTAGGCAATATGCAGTCAACAACTCTTCTTTATGTGGCTTATGGCTATTATAATTATTAACGCTGCGTTACTCTGTTGTTGTCAGACGGACCAATGTCGAAAACCTTGTGGTTATGATGCATTGAACATAAGGGCATGTTACTTCAGCGCTTGCGACGAGGATGGTCTACACTCGTCACCCTGCCCTGGCCGTTGATGTTACTCGTTAACGTGCGTAAAGTTCACAGAGCATTAAGCTGCTGAATTTTTGATTATGACAAAATTGATTATGATTAGGTTGTTATTTCAACTATTCAGCCTGCAGAGGAGAAGAACGAGCGATTGTGTACTTTCTCAATTTGCATATAGCCCCTCTTCTATATCCCATTTTGAAAAGGCCTTTGCAAATACACAAATGTCAAGGAGCGGAAGCAGGATACACCGGTCTAAGATGCGCACATGTAAGCATTACCAAGTAAGCATTCATTATATTTGCAAAAATGAGCAAAGTTTTTTTCGATCCAACTCGCAAGTGGCATCTTCATTTCATTTAATTCATTTTAAAGCTAGTCACGTCGAAAATTCACTTTTACTAAATTTTTTTCTAAACTTTGATAAAAACCTAGCTTTTAGCTGACAGTCCGTTAGACACGTTTACTTTAAAATGGAAAATCTAAAACAAAAACCTGTAAACTGGTGAAAATGAAGGTGAGATTTTAATTTGCATTCAATTCACAGTGAAAAGGGCCATTTCGACTTGGTTTCAAACTCCACTAAGAAAATATTTGACTTTATAAATCATGATCGTCTAAGGAAGCACTCTTGCTGTATCGCTTCATTAAAATGCTTCAGCGTGCTAGCGTGCTCCGAATTGATCTGATTTTAGAAAAATGGGCTAAATTATAGTCTCTGAAAGAGAACGTCCACATTTCCACAAATTACAAATGCATTAACTGCTCACGAGTTCACATCGGATATCCTTTTATCGCGACAAATCAGAAAAAATTGCGTGCATTTGAACAAATACACTTGCTTCACGTTTATGTAAATTTTCAAGATATAAATAATATGTAGGTAAGCAAAGCACTCAAAGAATGCAAGCTACGCATGCAATGCATTTATTTGGCTTTGTAACGGCATTTCATACTCGTTGATTGTTCATGTTCATCAATGAGTTGGATCAAGAAATCATGAGCTACGCTATGAGCCGAGCCACAAAAGAAAGCAAAAGTTATAACAATTTATAATACGCATCGCATAAAACACAGATGAATTTGCATTTACATGCATACAAGTCACACAACATGTTATTCTTCTCGCTTTACAGCAATAAACATTGCAAGACACGCATCGAATCCGCATCGCTCACACATTTTACTAAAAAGCGGATATGGGAAATTGCAAACTGCATAATCGATTGCCGGCATTTATACTACATCGGAAATATGAGAAGATGGGGTGAGATAGACACTATATCTTTCCTTCCGAATGAACCTTCGCATTCTCATCCAAACAATTCATATTGATAAAGGAGGTACATTACTTGATTATTATTATGATTATTATGTACTACTATTCCGCAGAGAGTCTATTTTGTCAAGCAAATAAGATACTATAAAGTCCACTAGGGTCACTCTTTGTTTAGGCGTCTGTGACGATGAGGACGCTAAAGCTGTATATTATACGCTCTAACAAAAACGCAAGTAACCTGACAAGTTTCGCTTGCTTCATGATGATCATCGTTTTTTGGGGATGATGATTGAATCACTCAAGTTTTTATAGGAAAAAAGTATTTAACCAAAAACTATCACTTTCAAACATCTCAGTACAAATTTTTAATTTCGTGTGTGAGCATTGAACTTTTTAGAAAAAAAGGAAAAGACAAAGTGAGAGTTGGACCAGTGAGCTTCTCTGAAGAAGAGTCGCTCTTCGTTGAGAACAAAAAATAGAAATCGTTCTTTCCTTTCATTGAACACTCTCAAAGTGAGTGGCTCTCGGAGAGTGAGTGCGTGTGAAAAAATGTGCTCGCCATGGCGTATCTTGTTGTTGATGGGCATTGCATCTGCCCTGGTTCTAAGTGTAAGTGCAAAAAAGAAGCAGAATGCGAAGGGTGAGAAAGATGAGAAAACAGCAACTTCCGGGAGGAAAGGAAGGGGTTTTTGGGTCGGAGGCGCAGGTACGGGAATGGACCATGGACATGGTCACGGCTGGATGAAGCTCCATAATGATAAGCATCATGGTCATAGTACAAAGCTCAGTGAAGCCTATGTCAAATTCCATGGCTTGGGAGAGAAGGGGGATAGGAATAGTGGGGGCATTCTAGGACGCCTCGGAAATGTATTGAATAGACTGGGCATCGGACGGGGTCAGGATGATGATGACAGAGATAGTCAAAGTGGAGGCGGTGGATGGGGATCGAACAGCAACAGTGGAAATGGAAACAGCAACAATGGAAATGGTGGTGGATGGGGTTCTGGTGGTGGTGGTGGCGGCGGTCCTGTTGGTCCCGTTGGTGGCCATTCACAAGAAATCCTTACCCTGAGTCTTGCAAGCGCAAGGCCAAGGCCCGGTTGGAGTGCACCTCCATCCATGATGCAAATGCAAACAGGGTGGAGCAATCCACAAATGCAAATGGTCGTCGCTCAGCCAACTGGATGGGCTTCCCAATCTGGACCTTTGAATCAGCAGAGCAGCGGTCATAGTAATGGCAATGGCGGCGGTGGTGGTGGGAGCGGTGGCAGTAGCAAGGGAGGAAGCGGTGGAAACAGGTATTTTTACATGTAAAATTTTTTTGAGGTTTGTTTAAACATGTAAAAACAGGAATTAGTACATATAGAATGGATATATGAAAAAAAATCATGGAAAAGCTACTGCTCCATTTAAAATTGTGTATTTTTCCAATTTCCATAACTTTTGCCGACATGATTTTACATGTTTAAACATACTTTTTCCATGTAAAAATTATGAATAATGTTTTTACATAAACCATTTCCTGAAGTAGGCCAGTTGGATGGGCAGCAGGAGATTTCCAGACTTACAAACCTCCAAGAGGAAGCAACAGGAGAGAGAAGGGTCACTTTCAACTGAATTTCCCCACAGGGAGACCGGCTTACATTCAGTAAGAAATCACTATATGCAATTGTATTTTTTATCTTTGCATAAATTCATTAAAATGACTGTTCTCAATATTTATTTTTTGCAGAAAACTTAAACCCATTATTGACTTACCGAAGATTGCTCTTCACGGATGGAGAAGATAATCTACATAAGACTCTCTATTTTTAGATAAGTGACTTTTTACACCTGAAGTTTTCTCCTGTTACAATTTACTCATTGGTACTTTTTGTTTAATATCAAATATTCACCAAAATAATGTTATGTAAAGTACGAGCTTGAAGTAAAAAATGAGCAAAGCCAATCTATTCTAAGCATGTTCATTCGATCTTGCACGCGTTGAGGGAACTTGAAATGTCATAATTCAGAGGTAGATCCAGGCATGCATATTCTCGCCTGAGTGGAAATTCTCATTATATTGATGCTATGGTTCTACTCTTGTCGAAAATTATCAGTTTAGTGGCCCATTTATTTAAATTACATACGCATTCATAATCTATGCAATGTTCAAATGGAATCCGCTGTAGGTTCAGCAATGGTTTTATAAAAGACCACGTGTTTGTGTCAGAAAGCAAACGATTCAGGTAAGGATAAAACTAAGTAAAGCATGGATTATCCAGTGCAGGACGTAATGCGCCGGACTCCTCGAAAGTCGCTCTCCAGATTTACGATTGCATCAAATGCACTGCACGACGAATTACAAAAGGAAAAGCATTCATTGGAAAATCATTTTTCTTTACAACCCAACAACCCTGAGAACAATAAGCAACGAAATGCATTTTTGAGAAAGAAAACTATTCATGGTTCGCTTGAAAATTTGGACAAGATTGGTAAGGGCAAGGAGAAACCATATCGAACGTATCAACCAACTGTTTCGAAGCCTCAGCCTCCAAAAAATCATGTCTTGGAAAGTCCCAAGAAGACTGTTCATCCCTCCGAAGAAATAAAGGATCCTGTTTTAACCCTCAACATTCCCGTCACTCCCCCTCCTATCAGCCAACAGAGTTCAACAGTTGAGAATAACACTGTATCCACTCCTCCTGTTCCTGAAAAGGCGAGCGAATCGATCGTAAAAAATTACGGAAGTGGGGATCACCATTCCATAATGATGGCTGGTGACCACGACCACAGTCCCACATTGGATGATGAATACGAACTCCAGAACCGGGAAAATATATCATCTGAAAATGTGTCTTTAGTGGACATGATGAAGGCTCTATAAAACTCTCTACGTGATTGTCTTCAAGGCTTTGAAGAAACGCTCGCTGCAATTGACGGAAACTGAGAAGATGTTGAGAGAACGGAGGGAAGAATGTGCTGCCCGTATCATCCTCCACCATTTGCTTCTCAACTCATGGAAAACTACGAAGGGGCAAGCGACTGCTATTGCATGTGAAAATACGCAAATGCATAAAACCGTGAGTTGGCCTACTAAAAAGAAGGAGTAGTGGACGCAAAAAAGCTCCTAAAATTTTTCTCAGTTCCATTTTATTATTCGCAGATTGACAACCAAAGTTTGCAGCTTGGTATCCTCCGGAAAATGCAGGCGATTGAGAAGGAGAAGACTGCGGTCGTGCTGAGGGATTACAATGAAGTGAAGGGAAAGTACCACCAGGCCATCCAGGAGAATGAGACCATTAAAGAAGTGCATTACATAAAAAAACGCCTCCGTAGCATCTCATTCAGAATTTCAAGATATATTCTTGCCTTGATAAATAATTAATCTTAATTACAGGAATATGCCAAGGTCCTGAGTGAAAAACGCAGTCTGGAAAGCCATCTCGAAATTCTGAGGGATGAAAATTCAAGATTAAATGTAGATCTGCGAATCAAGCTAGACAAGAAGGAGATGCTTCTGAGAAGTATGGAAATGGACAGACTTCAGGCGGAAAAATTTTCCCTTGAGAATGAACAGCTACTGCAAGAAGTATGGTATCTAGAATGAAGTTAATTTTTAATGGAATGAGAGGAGATCCTTATTACATACTTAATTACCCTGCATGTTTAAGGTGGCTCGTAATAAGAGCCAAATTGAAGAGTTAACCACTCAACAAGCACGGTGGCAGGAAAAAGCCATGCAATGTGAGTCGGAGTGCTATGAACTTAAGCAGGAGTTCCAGAGAAAGTTGGGAACACTTGAGAAAGCTGTAAAGGACAACGAAGACTTCACCAAAGAGAAAGAGCTCCTAATTTCGTAAGCTTGATATTAAATAAATTAATTAAATATTCCACCACATCTATAATTATGGCTAATTACAGTGGAATGGAATTACTTTCAATCTCATTACTTTACAGAACAAAAATCACGCTGGAAAATTCCGTCGCTGAAGCTCAAGCCAAATTAGAAGAGAGTACAAAGCAAAGAGAAAAGCTGGAAAAGGCATACAATGAATGTAAGGAGGAGTTGGATGATTTGGAGGATCAAGTCCAGTACCTTCAGACCACTCTCAAACGATATAAGTAAGTAGAAAGTATTTTTCATTTGCATACATAATATGCTGGAGTCAAGGCGTATAATAATGCACCGAAATAATAATTATTTGTTTGAATTACTTCAGGAAAGAAAACTTGGAAATTCGTCAAAAACTTTACAATTGCACCCTGAAGAATGTTCAGAAACGTCGAGTTTGGGGATCCGCACTTTACTTTCTGGTCAGTCCTATCGAGGCCTTCAAGAGGTATTTCAATCCCCCACCTGAACTTCAGAGGCGTCAACCTCAGCAAGTTGAAGCAGGCGGGAGTGCTAATAGGGATATGGAACGTTAGTTAAATTTTTTGGACGATGCAATTAGATTCTCTGACTCTGACAATCGACCTCTGCCAATGATGACATGCAAAATGCTCATTATTATCTGCTTTCGGTTTCAAGTTTTTCTAAAAACGCATAATTGAAGATGGCTATAGCTAAAATGTAATGTAGAATTGACATGTTATTTCTTTGTAACATTTTTTTGACTATGAAATAAATAAAGTACTTTTAGGCTCGAACAAAATCATAATAATTATTTTTCTGGCTATCAAAAGTGCTACTCATTCCTTTTATTTGTCCACATTCAGGTATACAACGCTTATTAATTAGGTAATTATTTATTGTATCGACATCATGCACATTTATGTAATATTAGTAGTAGAAGTAATAATAATTTTGGAACATTATTATGGAATTCATTATCTTCAACAGAGTGTGAATGGCACTGTTATTGCTACTTCATATTATTTGACTAGTAGATCTACTCGATGACTTTGATCAAAAATTGACTAATCCGTGTGAAGTTTGGATTAAAAACTACCAGCAAATTTCGAGCGATGAGTTTCTACCTGCAAAATTTCCGCAAATACTTTTCCCTTTCATCATTTTCAGAGTGCGCCCACTTACAGTTAGGTACAGTTATTAATTTACGTTTTCCCGAAACGTCTACATCAAAACTCAAAAGGCTAAGTTGAGTTATTTTTTGTAAGCACAAGTTAAAAATGGCAAATGACACAAACACAAAGGGTCCAATTAATATATCCCCTTGATTTTCATAGACTTTTCCGCAAAGATTGTCGGCTAAATAGACCGCAAAATGTTATCCGGTGGTAATTATTTTTGTGGGGTCATTTTCAAAAAATAATATATTTTTCATCACATCATATGTATTAAAGTTTTATTTCTAAATCTATTGTATGGGTTGTATATGTTTTATCAGACCAAAACTCACAATCAAAATGAGAATGGATCAGAAGAGCTCTAGAGTACGCATGTTTTTTTGTATTTGAATTGCGATCTACAACATTCTCGACCATCTCATCTTATCAGCCATACCGTGTGCCATCAACCAATCATTGAGCCAACCTTTTACTCTCTTAAAATTGTTCCAATTTCTATTTTGAATAAAATACATAATATATTTTTTTGTTTAAAATACACGTTTTTAGTTTTCAAAGAAGACATCAAATCTAATGCTTCGCGTAATATTACGTTGCATAGATAGTTAGTATTTTCGTAATTTTTGCGTAATCATCTACTTCAATCATTTTTCTGTTAAATGGAAACATGCATAATATAATATTGAATTCTTTATAATAATTGTCATTGTCTAAATTACTTATTTTAGAGCAAAAATGCACGATTTTTATCCAGGGCAATACCAGAATTGCCAAGCCATATAAAGCAACTGGCATCTAGTCAGCGATACACAATTAGAAAAAATAATCACTTTAAATCAATGTTATAATATAATTATCCAATCTTTTACATATATTTTTCTGTAAGATTGTAGGCGATTCATTTATGTATAGAGCCAGAGCCAGGCTAGGCTCCGTGAAGGAATTATTTTATAGTTCATCGTCATCTTTCCAAATTGCAAAAACTTGTTAGTTGCTTTCCAAAATTTTGCATGCAAATCATTGATATTGATTGATGGTGTTAATCAATGTCCAAGCTCTTGTTTGAACACGCATGTGCATTTACAATCGGGAACATTTCTTTCCGTCCCGTATTTAAGACTGAAATGCATATAAGTCATCGTCATCACATCACATTTATTATTTTGCTTTCCCTTTTAGTAGACTGCAGCAGCTTATCCTTTGTTCCTTTAAAAGTCTTGGAACCCGGAATTAGTATTCGTGTTGTTGGGATGAGAATTTCTTTTGGATGTTCGCCTATACGATAGGCACTGACTGAATGAGCTTTCGTATACGAACCAATCACATTAACGCAGAAAATCGAATATTTGATTTTTAGCACCGAAAAATAGGCCTAAAGAGTTAGTTTCCAAACTTTATAATTCGTTAAGAGATATTATGTGTGTTTGTAAATTATTTAAGTAAGTGCAATAACTAAGTGCCCTGCCCAAATATTAATGAAAAAAATTAAATTGGAAAATTGATTTTCAATAAAGAAAAATAACTGATGTCTAAACAAGCCATAAAATACGATACATATTATGTGGTCGTGCCAAAATTCTGAATGGCGTGACATCCGTTTACATCGTTCATTGTGGAGGAAGTTGTTTGGTGCATTTAATCATAACTCTGAGATTCCTGTTGAACCTGTGGAGATGTCAAATAAAGATATAATGTTTATATCAGCTCGATTTATTCCTGTACATCAGATCGTGTCGAATATAATTTTTTTACCATCGTTATGCGACGTGGGCTCTTGAGGGGCATCACTGAAGTGTGTGTACATTGGCAAGGAGAGCTCAGCTCTGGAACTCTTGACTGGTGAGGAATAAGACCGAGGTGCTTCTTGATGTGTCTAGCGATTAACTTCTGAGGTCGACGTTGCCACTCATTCAGAACTTCCTTTTGTGCCAAAACCTACCACAAGGAAATATTTTTATCAGTAAATTGTCATTGTCGATGAATGAATGGCTGATAATGGGAAATTCTGCACAAGTACAATCGTAAAATGTTATATGTACCTGATCGCCTTTCATGCGGTCGAGTAAGGAAACGCAAACAACAGCAGCGCGAATACCAGCATGATGGGTTAGAGCAGCAAAAGCCAATGACTCCATTTCAATGTTTGTCACTCCATTTCTCTGGAGATGGTGGATGTACGACATCTTTTCCTTCTCGGAGTAATCGCAAAATGCCCCGTCCAACCTTCCTTGACCTAGAGGAAATGATGCATAATATGGATTTTATGCTTACAGCTGCGTTTATTGCTTCCTCTAAAAATTGCTTTGAACATTGCCTACTTCATGCGTCATATGATGGGATGCGTCTTATTTGAACCACTAAAAAGGAATCTAACCTTCATAAAAATCATCGGTGCACATGGTCTTTCCAAGAAATGTATCATACGGATCATCACATTCCCGAGACATTGAAAGGAGCTCGTCGCAAAGCCTCTTATCCAGCTTGCTCGTCCGTCTCACTTTCTTTCCAAGAACCGTCTGGGGATTGAATTGGAAACGGAAGTCTTTGCAATAAGCCTTTTATGAGAGCATTTTTTTGTACCGACTCTCCAAATAGCATTGTAACTCACCAGTTCCTGGTACGCCTTCAGATCCGCGTTAAGAGCCTCTTCGGTAATTATCACACTACCACCGTCGATCCCAATACCTCCGCAAGTTCCGATTCTGAAGAAAACGGGATCACTCACTCTCGCGTGGTACATTAGTTTGATCAACTCGTGAAGCAATATACTGACGGATGGGACGCCCATCCCGTGCTGTGAATTGGATTAAAAATGGGAACATGTGCATTTTCTTTCCGATCGATACTGATATTGTTGAAATTGTGGTCAATATGAAAATATCAATAATATTTTTACACTGATGGACAAAACCGGTCCAGTTTTGAACATTGCGTATCTGTATGAGTATTGACTGATGTCAAGAAGTTGTGTTCCTGTTGGTATCTTATAGCCAATCTCACTCATAATGTAGTACGCAAACTCTTCCATGCGCTTGGGAGTTCCTCCTATGCAAACAAACTTAAAGAAAAAGAGTATAAATATGTATGAATGAGAGATACAAAATTGGGTTTATGTTTATTTTAATAGATTTTCTAAATTGATTATAGTTATATCAATATGAAATATAAACATACCTTCACATCGTGGAACATCTCCACAAGGTCATGCGACTCGCTGCCTAGTGCCAGATGGTACAGGATATCTTGGTCCCTGTGAAATTAACAATAGAATGGGGGATTTGGTGCAAATGGATTCCAATGAAATATTGCTCATAAACTCCCTTTCCAATTCCAACCGCAATATATATATATTCTTCCCAGCATGATTAATTTCTTTATCTGGAAAGACGATTTATGCTTCTCCCTTTGAACTTTATTGTCGGATTTGAGGGATTATGGCAAACAAAATGAAAATGGATTTTTGAGCCCGTAACAGGTTTAAATAAATCAGACCTGTTACAGAATAATGTCTTCTTTAACTTACATAAAGGTGATGTGCGGATTCCGCAGCTTAATCGTTCCATTTGCATACCTACGGAATAAAAAAGGGATCATATTTATCTTCTGAAAAGGAAATGTGTAGCCTTCTTATACGATAAGCTTTTCCGTCTCTTCGGTTCTGTCCAATTTAATCAGTCTACTTATGTGAATAAAAATAATTGCTAATATTTCATGATTCATGATACAAACATTTTATCCTTGCTTTTATGTAATTTACATTTATATTCCTTTTTCCTGTATGTAATGTAACAAAGGGATTCGATATTTGAAATGCATGAAGGGATGTATAAAAATATTGAAGCAAGAACAAATCGAGCTAAACAAACACTCTTGTATTAGTAGTAGAAACAAGGACGCGCAATTTTCTTATCACATCAATTTTCATTCATGTGTGCTATTTTACTTGATTATTACTTCTAGGATGCAGATGTTCAATGTTTAATCTGCTGAGACCAACTGTTGTCCTCAATTTGAATGTCTGATATAATGCCCTAATAATAACGATTAACCGCCATTTTTTGACAAATCTGGTGTAATTATGAATGAAAGGCTCATTTCTTTCCGATACAAATTACACTATCGATAAGCATAATGCAATTCTAGAACGGCCATTTCCAGCACGCAAAGCGTACATAATCCCCTATTGTATTTAAGGACATATGTAAATATACTAGCTTGATTCAATTCAAATCATTCAAAAAATCTTAATCCCAAATTTATACTGGAGAGCAAATAAGCTTATGCAGGCCTTGATCTCCTTCCATTTCAAAAATTGTGATAGGAAAAAGTCGCTGCATATGAAAAGAAACAACTTATGAATGACTTTAAATTTCACCAGATGCAACAAAATTACATACAATTTGGAGAAGGGCTTTAATCAAAATTAAGTGATGCTTCGCCTCTTTTATCTAACGAAATTAAAGATTATATGTCACGTGCCGACCCGCCCTACTTTTATGGCGGAGCTATGTCGAAACGATACGAGAAATGTATTAATCAGTGAATTAATTTTTTAGGTAGCATGTCATGTAAAATAATCAACTCAGTGAGCTTTCCCTTCAATTAAATCATTTACTCACGAATAGGACGGGTTTTTCTAATGAAATGCATGTTAGTCGCACGATCGAAATGAAGTTATGTCGTATCTCTGAATACATCAGCCACAGTCCGCGTTCTGAGTTAATCAAATTTTAAATTGAGTTTTACTTACTCATCCACCTCTCCGTCAACTTCAACCAGTGAAGGTTCCATAATGTCGAAATTAAAATGATCGGTGTCTCTTCCCTTTCTCCCTTCCGTTTTGCTTGTCGTTAAGGTAACCACTCCGTTTCCTTCTCCTAAATGAGCTTTCCGTTCCTCTCCTTTTCCCTGCCGCTGCTGCTGCTGGGTCTCACAAAAGCTTCTTCAAATGAGAATCGAGAGGTGGGAGGCGTAGCATGAATGAAAGGAATAAAAAAA
>JAHZNI010002644.1:0-10867 GCA_027744415.1 Seira ritae
TTTGTGGTTTTGCCATTATGATAAGTGAGGCAAAATTTTGATTAACTTGGCAAATGTGCTAAATTTGCCGAGTTAAACATTTGCCAAGCTAAGCGTATTCCAATGAAACTATATTATTCCAAATTATTCATTCATCCTCTAGCCCAACAATCACAATTGCCAAATTAGTGACCATATTATAACTTTATGCGTGCATCTGCATCTGCAACGAAAACTTTAATGCGTAATCGAGCTACATTTTGGCCAAGAGTCGGGAGGAGGCAGACTTAATTTTTACACCTCATTACAAGATGTATAGCTTTGTTTGTATGCAAGTTGAAGCCAACAACCAAACGTCTTTGATATAATTTACATTTGTATTTATCTTCACAACCACAGTTAGTTCTAGAGCTCCTCGCTGGCATGCAGGAGGTGAATTTGGCCGTTTTTAGGGTGTCCAAAAATGGACATTATGTCGATAACAATTAGGCGGAGTGAATGCCAGTTTCACACCTTGCTTTTCATTTTTCAAAAAAAATACAGCCAATGCTGCAGAAATGATGTGACTACGAGTAACATCCAATTAAACGGATCTTCAAGATAAATGCCAGACGAGTTATTGCAAAGCTACAAAATTTCGACCTTTTCCCTAGGAATGCATACATCCATGCATTGCATTTGCATGCATGTAGGTACTAATTTTCATTGAAAACTTTGAGACTTGACTTGACTTGACCATGACGTAATGCAAAAAATAAATCTGATAATTATTCATTTTCGATTTACAATTTAAATTTGAGTGTGTACATTACCATCATTGGATTTGATTGCATTGTTTTTTCAGCGATGTTGATGTTATGTTGAACACGAGGAAAAAGAAGAAAGGCAGAAGATATCATGGTAAACAATAATTTCTCCCTGATTTTCCAAGTTTTACGACCAGACCAACCAAAATCAAGATAGGTAATCAATGCGTGCTTTTGGGCTGATAGAAATTGAGTAAATCATTCTGAAACACTGTGATTATACTTCTGGTCTGTTCTGGGAATCGAGTGAGATGCCTGAAAACTTGCTACTTTATGGCCTGGCTAGGCTAGGATATGACTATAGCTTTGATAAATTCAGAGATTATTTTCTCTGCCTTCACAGTCCCTTAACGAACCAACCACGCTGAATTCAAGAAGAGTGCAAGTTGATGGGACGAGATGAAGTATTGGATACATGCTCAAATAAATTCAGCGTTCCTCCAGAGAGAAGAGGAAAAGTGTTAAAAATCAACGGAGGTTAATAGCACCTTCGGGCTTCGTGCCTGATCAGCTAACTACATACACAGCATCATCGTAGTAATAATGATGATCATGACCATCGTATCATCAATGAAGTATGCATATAAATAGAACTTGTAATAGCCACTTTCTACAATCACGACGATTCCTCACAACTTTGGTAGAAAAATATTGGCTTACTTGGTGCATTTGATGCAGTTATATTTCTTAGAGATGTGAATGCGTGCTAAGGGAAAATAAACGGGTTTGTAGTTTGGACACTGATTATGTATGTGAAGGAGAGGATTCTTGTTTTAGTGCGATAGAAAAATGCCTGTTAAATGCTCCTACATAATTTTCTGGTCATAAAGTGTGATCATAGTTAATTGGCTATAGCACGTTAGCTAGAGCTAAAGTGTGAAGAAGCATTGTGCTGGCCATTTACTATTTACTCGTCTATTGTAAAATTAACACTATAGTTTTTCTAGCCCCGAAAAATAAACCAAACTATAGGAAATAGTAAATCAGCTCCATTACACTACCTTAATGGAATGTCTTGATCTAGAAGAAAAACAATTTAACAGACTTGAGTTTTTTGTAAGTAAGTATATTACCTACATACAATTGTATGGTTCAGTATCGAAATTTATAACTCTTTTCATGTGAATTGGGCAGTATCAACAAAGGCTGCTAAATCCCTTAGCCAAAAATATTGAAATGCTTTTTCTTTATTATCGCAATTATAGCAATTACCAGTAATTTTAAACGAGAATGAGCAATGTAAAAAAAAGCATAGGATAAATCTGGTAAATACAAAATAAGTCAATGACTTGGTCATTCAGTCAGGTAAAAACTGAAACTTGCTTAATGTTGCTTTTTAATTTGCATACGGACGTACAAATGTACGTAAGAAAAAGCTTGGCTTGAAGTATTAATGCTCCGATTCTTTGAAACTCAAGATGGGGAAAAATACTTCACGTGATAGATTCTTCCTTCGCCTTTCGACTCGAGCAAAAGCAAAAGTCGGATAAATCTTCAGCATAAGTGAATATGCATACCCGTAAAGTTCGTTTTCACTTGCCATGTGGTTCCTTGCTAGCTAAAAAATCAGCTTCTTCAATTCTATCAGAATCAGAAATAGGAAAAGATCCGTAGGCTCATTGTCATTACCTATACATACATACCATTTTGCAATATCAATAGCCCACGTAGCCTTACGTAGTATCATCTTATTTTTTTGGAAAAACAGCTTATTTTTGGAAAACACCCCATCATCACCAAACTTACAATTATATTGGACTTTCAAACCATAAACTTGATGTAATGACCCATGCTTAGTTCATTGAAAGATAGGGAAAGGGCATATTTACTCACTGATTTCTCAGTTTCTACCAAGAAATCAGCCTTCTTCAAAACAAAACACACGTTCGTCTCATACTTATCATTACATTACACATAGCGGTAATATTTAATCAGTACCCGATACAGAAACTCTTGTAGAAAGTTTGCTATAAAAGTGCATTTCAATTCTTAAAAATCTTTAAAGGATTTGTCATGAATTATCAGCTTAAAAATACATATATATATCCTGGTGCATCTTCATTCTTTGCAAAATAATAATATCAGGTACACAGACTGGGATGATTACATCATCGTCATCAACAAAGCCATCAAAATATCATCAAGATTGCACCCAACCAAACCAAACCATCCTCATTTTTTGCATTGACTACTACTTACCACCACCACAACCACTATCATTTGTACTTGTACTAGTGCAAACGAAACCAATAAATCTACAAAACAGGAAAACAACAACTGTTGTGAATCAAGTCACACTTTTTGAATCCGCAGAAGCCGTGAGATGAGGACAATAATTATGGACTTTATCACTGCCACACGATATCATCATTATCATTGTTTTTCTTGAAAAAATGTACTAAGCCAAGCCAGTTATTGTTGTTTTCTTTACTGATGATGAAGAATCCCATTCTTCCCCAACCACCAAGAATAATCTTTCACTTCCACTTTTTTTCGCGAATTCTTGTAAGGAATTTTTTCTTCTTGCGGTAAGCCATGCGAGGTGTCTGCTGCTAGTAGTCGACCACATTAGCATTATTTCGAGCTACATGACTTTAAAAAAGGATTCGGCAATATTTTTTTATTTTCTTTAGCAATTTGGTGAGGAGAGCCTAAACCATTTTTCATAATCGTATAAGAAAACACCACAGAAAATATTTTTTTCAAGGGCAACGCCAGTCGCTATTACAAAATTTTGATTTACTTCATATTACGTATGAAATAGGGATGCATAAATTTTAGGTGTCTGCAAAAAATCCCGCAACAATGTCAGCACAGGTATTTATTTAAGTGAGCGAATTTCCCTTCCTGGCTGGGATATTATTATTATACCTAAGTGAATGCAGAAGAAATGCTAATGCGTCCCTTCGAAAACGAAATTGACTGTGTGAGTATTATCATTAGCGTAATGGCAGCATGACTCATTTTTGTTCCCTTCTAGCTGCTACCTGCTATTAAGTACTGCTATAAATTTGGCACGTACGATGCATATCCTAATCCAACATCATGTTGGATAGGAATACTAGCACATCAACTTTCTATTGGGATGCAACTCAACTCACCAAAGTCATAATAGGGTTTGTTTTGCAAAAGAAACTTAAGCTTTGTAGGAGGTGCGCTTGAGAAAAAACTGTTAGAATCGAGTCGTGCGAATCTGATCGATGACGAGTGTATTTTCAAAAAATTAGGAAGTGTCTATGAACAGTGCAAGTAAAAGTGAAGAGGCTGGGAATAAGATACTTTATCCTACATCCTTGATTGAAAAATTTCAGAAACAATTTGAGAAAATGACTTTCCTTGACCTTTAAAAGTATGAAAAGCAATTAAGATTTTTTTTTAAGTAACTGATGATTAATATGGGTAAAAATTGGAATGAAGCAATACAAGTTTTACAGAGGAGCATCAATATTTAATGTTGAAAAATGTTTTTACAAGCAGAAAAATGTTGACATCGACATCGCCCTCGGGATGTTTTTGGCAAAAATCTACAAAAATAAAATCCTCCACGAGTCTTTTTTAGCTTGAAAGATTAAGCAACACGCATCGATGTAAGTATGTATCAACCACATTCCTTCCTAGGACGTTGCCTTTAGCGTGAACAACTTCCCTGATACCAACAGATGTACATAATATGTATGTACATAGCTGTAATTCAATTTTTTTATGTACGATGGTTGACTATAGATAAAGTAGGTATGAAATTTTGAAACTTCATACGAAATCATTTGAAAATGCTTGGCAAACCAAATATGGCTATGACTTCCAAAAGATTTCTTTGGGAATGGATTCTTTGAGATGTTTTCTAACAATGATGTAGCTGATTTTTGAAGTTGACTGTGACTGTGTCTGGCTTAACACGTATGCCATGCATTTTTTATAATTAAATTATTCCTTACTTGCTGCTGTCAATTAAGTACATGTATTCACTTTCAGTGAGGCAGTGGCGGTGTCAGATTTTCTGCATCGTGTTTTTAGCTGAACCTGTGCCGAACGCATATAGAACTTTTCATTACCACTGTGCTGCTCCGATTATTATTATGATTATGATCATGTGCCAATCAAAATTCTGATTTTGAACTGCAAAGAAAGAAAATGATACCTAGTACCTAAACTATCTACCTGCTTCTTGGAAATAATTAAGCCCGTAAGAGGAAAGCGTGAACAACCGGAGAAAAATATCCTTGAGAAGGTAGTCTGAATTCTGAAATGTCGATCGACTTGCTGGCGTCAAGGCCATATTATTACAGCAATTCAAAGTTCCGAGAAATGAAAAAAATTACACGATTCGAAATTCGAGTGTCTTTTATCCGTGCATGAATTTATTTACGCTGAATTACTCATTGTAATCTTCCTGAAATCTCGACGTACCTGTATTCACCACTCTTGAGGGTCTTCCAAGGAAAAGCAATCTGAGGCACGCAAATTATGACGAAGTGTTTTGCCCAAATTGCAGTAAAAAATTGCGCTAGCCTAAAACGCACATCTTCAATCGTGTGCGTGCAAACAATTTACAACATTAGGATAGGATCTGCGAGTGCGAGCAAGATAAGCATAAAATATGATTTTGTCAAATATCCATGAAATAAAAAAATATTATGTCGCTAGTCGCTGGTAAAATGCAATGTCACGGATGAATATGAAAAAAATCTTGGGAATGAAAAAGGGAGATAAATTGATACATCTTTCTATAAATTGTTCAAAACATGCTTCATTCTTTCAGGAATTGAGTGAGGAAGCATCTATAATTCCATATGTCTATTTCTATTTTATTATGCAAAGAATTTGAGAGAGACGAATGGTTAATTGTAGCTTATGATCGTCCTAATAGAAACAAAAGATTCTCGTGTGCCCTTAAACCAACAAGAGTCTCATCAAAGTTAAAATTTTAGACCATCCATCGTTTTTAAAGCAAAGAGAATTTTCAGTAAATGCCATTCTTTCAAAATTTGTAAAATGTCTTTCTCTCCCGCACTGTGTTTAGACTTTGTTCTGAGCAAGTTCAAGCCTAAATTCACCATTTCTTCTTCGAACCATACATTTCAAATCTTTCAAGGCGACAGAAAATAGGAAAAAAGTAATGTCTCCGAATTCCACATTTTTTTGTTCGAGTTCCAGGAAAATAACATGTATTACATAAGACATTACCCTTACCGTAAGACAGCATTAAAGATGTGAAAGGAAGGTATAATTTTCATGAAGACTAAATTACATAAGAAAAACGTGGACACAGATGTTTTAGGCTGATATTACGACATGCCATCACTCAAAATATCTTAAAACTGTCCTTATGAGGGGATGACAATGCACTATTGTGCGCCTCCATCATCACGTCTAAATTCAGGAAACAGTTTTTTTTTCGCTCGCAATAAAGTGGTCATCATCATCTGAGATGTATCATCATCATCATCCTCAACTTGAAAAAAATGCATACCTAAAACTTCCGATGCGGCAATCATCATCATCCTCATCATGCCTACGCACATACATATTTCGCTACACATTTTTAAGGAATTTATATTCTTTTTTTTGCGACAAACGACATCTTCCTGACTTTGAAGATTTTGAAGAAGACATCACATCACCATCACCCATGTAATGTCAAAAAGGAAATTCCTTGATAATGGTTGCTTGATTGTATGTTAAAATGACATTACAAACAACAAAAAAGCATCTAAATCTTAGTTCAAAGTTTGAGATAAAATCCAAATTATAGCATGAAATTCCATTTGAAGAACGATCTGAGATACCCTTGAAATGAAACTCAGCTCTTTCAAGTACGAATTGAACAAAATATTACAGCTGTTTAACTCTCAAATTGACATTGCGTGAGCATAAGAATTTTTTTAAAGATGGAGTAAGGCGAACACATGAAAATGGTTTTAAAAATGATTTATGCAAATTTTTTAAAATTCACAAGCCATAACATGTGCGTGAATTGAGACATTCTCATACATTCGGCATATTAAATCCCAATTGAAATACTTTAGAATAAAGCATATTGTTCTGAACTTGTAAAGATTAAAGTTTTTGAAATGACAATTCAAAAGGTATGAAACGTCAAATTATTTATACTTTCACAAAAAAAGCAGAACTATAAAAAAGTTCATAAATGGGAGTAATTAGTCCAAAACGATTAATTTCACTCCACGCGACTTCACAGTGGAGAATTATGATGATGATGTAAGTTGTATACCACCATACCAACTTGGATGAAATGACGGTGAGTTGAGTAGTCAACTCACACTTCACACACGGACAACTTAAGATGACTTCGACTAATTTCAAGAGTCATGTTGTGGTCACGGTACAAAACTTCCACATTTGGCACAAATAATCTATGTAAGGACTTCTTGTGTTGTGGAAATTAATTTCAATGCCATCATATAGTCAGAAAAAGAAGCAGCAGCAATTGCAATCGCAATCACGAAAATGTAACTTATCCTAGGCGTCCACCACCATAGTTGCACTGCACAATATGCATAGAACTTTTTTAAGAAGGCCATGAAAACTAAAACAAGCGTGCCAGCATTGTCAAAAAGTCCTGATTCCAATTCAGATTGACTCTGACTCGTAATTTAAAATAGAGTAGTAAGCAGCAGGAATAGGTAGTCTATCCTTCAATTTTTTTGATTGCATTAATTATGGTCCCCTCATTAAATAATCAATTTCTGTGCATAGACTTCATATCCTATCCTATCACATCACCTACGCAAGCCAAGCTAGTCGTCGTATTTGTAACGTGATGGTTTGGTTGGTTGTTGTGCGAAGCCAAACTAAAAGGATGAAAGTTTTATGATTGACAAGTAGTCAATTCATATTCAAATCCAATTTGGTAAAATAAAATTACAATGCATAAAAATGTGCAATGTTATGACTTTGACTATAAGAAGAAATATTATATTAAGCTGGTCTGGTCTAGCTCAATGGCCACCTTGAAATTTTTATTTTTACTCATGACACGAAGTGGCACGACACAACAACGCATGAAATAAATTTGCAACTGTGAATGTGCTAAAAAATTCAATTTCATCACGACTTAGATATTATAAAACAATATTTCGTGAAATTCGAATGTTTCGGTGCCCCATTTTCAATTTTACTTTTTTTTCATTAGTACATATACAGTCCGAATTGTTAAAAGGGCTTCTGCTCTGCTTGCGACAAGGCCAACTCTGAGACTCTTATTGTTTCCTTTGTTTGCACGAATGTAGCAATAACACGATAAAAGCATCAAAAAATATTATCATTTCTCTCTTCCTTCTTGTACTTGTACATCGTCATTGTCCCAAATCTTCATGAATCGTTATAGCTTCAGGAATCCGCCCGGGCTTCCGTTTCCTTTTCGAGGAGGAGGGAGTCATTAAATGTTTGGAAGGGTACTAAGTACGCGTTAGCATTCAACTTTTGGTAGGCATTTAGTTCTAGTTTAGCTTACCTAGCTTCTCAAATAACTTGGCTTGACTTGACTTGGAATTATATTATACGCACTCACAATTCACAATCAGATTGTGTTTTATGAACTGTCTGCCATGCCACGAGGATAGGATCGGAATGCGATGTTCATTTAACAAGATGTAATTTTCATTCCTCCTTTTTAACAAATCAAATACTTGCTTATATTTTTTTTCTCCATCATAAAAAAAATTCACAGGACGCGAGCGTTCCCGTCACACAAATGTAATAATTTTCTATTAAAATTTTTGAGCAATCATTTTCTCATTTTATTACTTAAAAAGAATACGCCTTCTCCTCGTCATTCTTTTGCAAATCGGATTTTATTGGTATGACAGGTATTCTTCTTCATCTTCCCATTCATTACAATATGAATACCTTCTCTGGTAATGGTAAGTTCAACAACGTATGATTATCCTGAAATTATGAGATTCGCAGACAAATGACAGGAGAACGGCGGTGGTGGCGGCAGCTGGCTCTGGCTCTGCCTGGTATTACATTTTATTCCTTTGACTGCGCTCATGTTATGTTGATGATGATGAGCATTTTTGTCACGTGAATGAGCACTCATTATTGCCAAACCATTTTTCGTAGCCAAGCCAGTGGACCTGCCGGAACTCTTCAAATCCCCCTTTTATATTGAATAATACTCCCTTACTTTGCACACTCACAACAATTCAACAATTCCAATAAAACACTTAAAGAGTTTAGAAGAATTTCGAAGTTAACGATTCACGCATCGAAAGATCTTCCCTACCTTTGCTTCTGCAAGGAGGACACAGATCATTAACACTTTCACGTTCCGCAAGTCTTCGTGCTCTTGGTAAATACCTGGCTTTATCCATTTAGCTACACTAAATTGCGATCGCTTTTTTGTGCATTCGAATTCCTGCCAAAGAGAGATGGAGATGTGCTTGTGCAACCGAATTCCTTTTCTATTATTGCCATTGCGCAAATAAAAGCTGCATAAAATGAACGTAATATTTTGAAGACAACATCAAAGAGTTTTAAAAGGTATTTGCGTAAACTCACAACTCAATTAAGAATTATTTTTGAATGAAGGATGTCTCTTCGTCATCAATGCATCTTCTAGGTCAGTGCTTAGTACACACACATAATACATACATGCTTAGAAATTAAATTGTAGTTTAGATGTTTTACAAAATCACGATGATGATCCAATCCACCTGACTATCATTACAACTCTCCCTTTAAAGCTATCCGCTCAATTGAATCTTTCACTTTTCCCGTACCTATACTAATTGCCAATTGCGCATGTCAGGAGAGAGGATTCATAGTTGGTTATTTTTTCGCATGTGCATATTTATAAACATTTCCCTAAATTACTCCCTCCCGGAAGGTGCATTTTACTACTGTTTCATGTCTATTTTCCTTCTAGAAACTTTATGAAAAGGAAAAGCAGACGTGATTATAGGATTTAGGTACGTATGCCATGTACAAAGCAGAAGTACCTACATTGATGCAGTCAAGTCGAAGATCAGATCATTCGATAAGTCTTAAAAAGAGAGAAAACCATTCATTCCTTTGCCCTTGCTCATCCTTCGATCAAAATAGTCATAGTCCTTTGCAGAATGGAGCATTGCACTGAAGTTGGGAGTAACTTGTAGCATTGGATTGGACTTGTGGTGATGCGTGAGTACTCATCCCAGCGCTAGAAGGTTAGAAACTACAATAATGCTACCTGGCCTGGCCTGGTCGCAATTATTGACAAATATGGAATTATATCGTTTACTTAACAAGTGCAAAAACGACAATAAGGACATAATTTCAGCCTTCATTCCCATGCAAAAGGATCTTTTTAGGAAGCTTTTAATGAAAGTGCAAGTCCATAGCCCATAATACGACGTGAAATAACTAGCTACCACCAGAAATGAAATAAATTTTTCTAGGTCAGCTATCCAATTATAAGGTACAAAGAAGTCAAGTGTACTGTATCAAAAAAGAATTCTAGTTAGGTTAGAGTGTAGTATTTTCAATCCCACCGATTAAAAGTCAGCTCAGCTCTAGCTCTGGTGTAGGTATAATTTTTAATAACAATTGTTCAATGTCTTTTGTGTGTGTTCTTGGCAAGCTTTAAGTCAACGACTATGCTATACCTGGGCTATGAAGATCATTGAGAGCAATTATCATCATCATAGACTTTGGCGTTTGGCTTGGCATGAGCCTTTCGTCTTCCTTCGTCATTTATTTTTCATTGTTGCATTTAAACTGTTCATCGTAACTAATACAATTATCATGAGAACTTTCCCATAAAAATTCGTTTTATCTCCACCATTTTTGTTCGGTTCAGCCCTTTTTGCCGTTGTTTTTTTTTTGCGAAACGCAGGCCATGTAGAATTCAGTTGGTTGGTACTTGGTAGTAATCATTGAACTCGTTCATTTCAAATTTCAACATATCTCATCCAAAAAAATGCTAAAACTGAAAAGTTTTTAGACGTATACCTACTTATGTACCTACACACATGAGCCGAGAGAATTGTGATATATGAGTGATGAAATGCTCCCGTCCGAGCCATTGCTATTGTCACTTCTTTTTTGCGGCTAAGCATGCGTGCAAACTATAATTAAAG